>JAQFYG010000120.1:0-49208 GCA_034694325.1 Entomobrya corticalis
AAGTTTGAAAATCAGAATGGTAAAAGTCGTCATCATTATGTATGCATTATATCATTGTTAAAAAATCATAGAAAAAACGTTAAGTAATTAAGCCTTAAACTATTTTAGCATATAATTAGTAAAAGTAGTAAACCACGGGAAAATTTAACTTTGTAAACAACATCATCAAAACGATAATTAAATATTTGCTATAATACTGCTGTATAGTCAGATATTTAATTACGAAATTACAGAAATTTGATCATCCAACAAAAAAAACTCCGATCGAGTGAAAATATCCTATAGCTTATTCTGCACTGTAACATTCCTTCGATCCAATCCACTGGAAAAATCAACACATGCAGAGCCTGTGGACCTCGGATGAAGTAACTCATCTCATCATTGAATAATATCGATATTCTCTTTTGTCATCGTACATAGAATTCATTTTCTAACAAAAATTTCCCCAACAATTCATTCCTGTTTCCTCAAAGTTGACCATGTTTTATGGTGAAAAGCTACTGCAAATATCTCCCTATCTGTAGGTACATATCAGTAAATATCCCTCCGCTCCTCGTGCCATTTTCAAGGAAACCATTAAAACTTTTATTGAATCGTGAAAAAAACTATTTTTCCGCTATTTGAAAGCATCAAAAGAATAGACCTAATTACTTTTCCTTTGAAGACCATTTCCACTTGAATCACTCTCTCTCTCTTTCATTTTATAGTTTTCTGCACAGTAAGCATCACAGAAAACATAACTAGCAACAGGCTAATAATATTCGTACAGAATATTAACAAATAAATAAATAATATTACCATCCATTTTTAAAACATCTATTTAGCAGTAAAAAAGAGACAAACAAATAGAGCAAAGAGAACAAAAATTAAAATAATAAGTATGAAGTAATATCCTTTTTTGATGTTCTTTTCTACCATGTTTCTTCCTGTTAATCTCATAATAACTCTCGTTCATTGTCATCTCCGAAAAAATTGCCAATGTGGAAACAAAAATGCAATAAAATTTGCAGAGAGAAGTATTTACACGCCAAAACTAAACGACAAGGCGGACATAGAAAAAGATTGTTGAAAATGGCAACGTACTGTGCAAGCTTTTTTCAAACATTTCCTGTGAGCCATTATCTCTCGTCCCTGATGTTTTTAGAGGTTTTGCTTTATGCGTTTTGGCAAAGTGTACTTACCGTTTTTAAATGAAAACAAACACACACACGTTGATAGCTATTTTTTGTTTTGGTATGATATGCATGACACTGAGTCACACCAACCCCAGAGCTTGACCTGTTAAATCTACATGACAAATTTTACTACCAACATTGGCATATTTATGAGTTTGTGCAGTACGAGAAGAACACCAAGTTATTATGCAGTAAAAGTGACAAGATGTGTACTCAACTCACACTTTCATTCTCCAATAAAAATAAAAACAGATATTAGGTATTTATAAACGTGTCATATAGGAACGTTCTTCCCTCCATTATAATTATTATTGACATACACACACGTTTGTACATAACTACGTGTTGTAATAATAATAATAATAAGGAGAAAGTGGGCTCTATACACATTTTATATATTATTTTATGCCTTTAGTAATGGAATTTTTTTGCTTATTCATTTGCACCTTTCGATTTGCACAAATATATACGAACAAACTTTTATATGATTTCTCATCATCATGATTATCATCACAGTTTTTGCTATTTTTAGCAGAGAATATGTAAGTTAAGCCGATTAACTTGTGAAGTCGTAGTTGTTGATTCACAAAAAAAGAATTTTTTTTTCCAGACAACTGCATTCGGAGTGAAAAGAGAACACCTTCCTTCTTCCCAAGTGACAGCTTGATGGTAATAGTAAAAGACGTGTTGCACCACAACCGCCACGCTGTACCTGTATCAAAGACCAGACCATATCAAAATGCCATGCCATTAACTATGCAACACAGCAAAATGTGCTATCTAGAGAGCTTTTCATATCATTTTTTTCTGATTGCAATGCATTCCACACAGACTTGGCGGTTTTCCTTGAGAAAATAAAATAAAAATAGTTGCACGTGTTGGCAGCAGCACTGATGAAGGTGACACTTTTTCCCGACCTGAATGCAATCAAAGGGCCAAAAAACATGCTGAGTTGACTTAATTGAATAAATGTTTACCGTTTCCACGTGTTCTGTGTGGTGAGATGCACAATTCATATGAAAAGAGGTTTATTATGTATTTTATACGAGCTAATTTAAACTTAATATATGACGAGATAGTATAAATATGTATAGAAGAAGTAGTCAGTTGTACAAATAAAAAAATTTACTTGACCATTTGCCAAAATCTTATAATATATAAATACCGTTACAAATATATAAAAATGTAAGGTTAAACGCTGATTTTATTTGTACGGTAAAGTTGATTTACTACGAAAGCCTCGAAAATGCTCATTAATTTTTCTTTTAATAAGAGGACACACATAATAATATGATCCCACGTTGTACCCAAACCGGAAGAAGACTCTAATTTCATGGCAATAAAAATAAAATTTACAGATATATAATTTTAAAAGCCAATTATTGAGTACGAACAGTACTAAATATATATTATTGTTAACATCATTATCAATTGTGTGAAAAGTCCTGACATACAAAAACATTTATTACCAAAACATAGAAAAGAACTAATTGAGTGTAATACCTAGACAAATATCACACATCAGAGCAGAAGAATTTTCTCTGTGTCATCATCATTCAGCCAACTTACTACGTCATCAGACAAAAGAATGTACCTATATAAAAACATGGCAAAAATAACTAACAGTCAACTCAAAACAACACATAACAACCCATTTTCGTTCCTTTCATTTCTCATCTATATATTAATCCCTCTTTTTACACAGTCCTCCTCGTCGCCATCATCGTCCTCAAAAAAATTACGCTTTATATCCACTAATAAAAGTGTCAGCACATTTTATGCATTTTTTTCATGTTTTGACAAGTTGATGATGTATTCAGTAAACTATGCATGATGCGCCACAAAACTCATCATTATCTCCTCCTTTTTTATACATATATTTTGTCAGGTAGAAAAGTGCGCATTAGTTTGAGAGAGAGAAAAGAATCACGTTGTTGGTTCAATGTGCGCCTTCTTGTTCCAAACTATATATTTTCTACGGGAAAATACCTAAAACCAAGAAACCTACACAACAGAAAGAGAATAAAAAATAAAAATCATCATCATCTTCTTCACTATCAAAATCCAAACATTCATAATAACAATGCAAGCATGGTCTCTTCTCTTGTATACGGACGTATACCCTTGCAACTTGCAAAAGCATACTTACCACCAACCACTTACACCACTTCTGTGTCTCTCCCTCTCTTATTCTCCCTGTGATTTCGACTGGGAACATGTTCTGATAATGTGTGAGGGAGGAAGAAAGAGTTCGTTGCACCTTCATTTCATGGTGATATGAGAACGATGATGATTCTCGGCTGCTGTTATATAGTGGTACCGGTGGTGAAGGTAGTTGCTGTTGTGATACCAGTCTTCTTTGTAAGTCAAGTCACTAGTCAAGTCAAAACTTACAACCACCAAGACTCAGGGCTCAGAATTCAAAACAGAGAAAAATAATAATAATGTATATATATTTTTTCGCATGGCGATAAAGCAAAAATCTATGGAATGGAATTGAGGAGAATATTAAGGCATGAAAGAAGGAGGGAATGAGGGGAAAAAGAAGAAATATATAAAATGATCATGATAAAGATGAACATTATTATGATAATAATGGCGCAGAAAGAGATGTGGTAGTGGCGAGTTTTGATGGGAAGGTGAAAAAAGAATCGTACACATGTAACCACAATGGCATGTGTGGATAGTTCAGGGGGAAATGTGGAAAGATGCTCGTGATTTTTTTTGGATGCAAGGGAAGATGCAAGAATTTTTTTGAGGATTTGTGGGGATGTTATGTTGATAGTATTTCTTTGTGGAATATTATACTTTAGAAGAAGTATATTTTGTTGAGGGGAAGATGTGTGCAATGATAATAAGAGATAATAATAATGATATGTATAAAACTAGCAAAATAATTTTCTTTATTGCTAAACCTTTTTTTACAATCTGGGGATTTTCTTGTTGGATTCTACCACCCACAATACTAATGAGTGTAGATTTTCAAATATTATAAGGATTTAAGGTAGTTGCTGTTTACTGTAAAGATTTACATGACAACTTTTATGCTTAATTTCTGAGATTCAATTGGTTCCAAATACACCTATCATAAATGTACTAATTTCTTGAAAGCTGATCAACTTATTCTCCTTCCGGAAGTCATTAACATGATATTACATAAAAAAATTCTCATAAATAGTCATCGATCATTAAAATATTTTAAGAACTCCGCGCACATTACCCCATAAATAATACACGTATATAATGCAGCATCATACCTCTCTTTCTTTTAATCTGGTATGACCAAGGCATATTTTTATGTCATGTCATTGTCGTTGCTTCACTGATCGTTAAGCTATTCTACCGACCCACAAGCTACCAATGTTGTTATACACCACACAAGACACAAGTATATAGTACACACATCATACCATAAAGCCAGTTCAAAGAGTACGCGACAAAAGAATGCAAGAAAGAGAGACAGAGAAAATGATTACATTTTATGATATGATTAATAACGAACAAAATTCGCAAGAGGGAATGCCTTTACAAAAATCGAGATTGATACGGTATGCCTCTTTCGCTCTCTCAAGGAAAAATCATCACCACAACAATCATTTCAAAAAGAAATAAAAAACTGTTCATTAGATACTTGGCGGCAGGTAGTAAAATATGCACATACCCACTGTCCACATGTATATACCTACTTCATACCTTCAAACCTCGCTTTATATGAAAATTTTCATAAAACAAAGTATACTCATGGCGTCTACACGAATCATCATCCTCATTTCACATCCAAACATTCATTACTTACATATTAGCAATATCAAAAGATAAGATAAAAAACAGCCAGTAAAATGAATGGTAAGACGAGTATACAGAGCACAATTTCAAGTAGATACACGTATGCTTTGGAATCCCCATCATATCATCTTGGTTTCTGTGATCATTTGCAATGTAATATGCTGAATGTCAGGGTTGGCAAATTTCTTTTTCTTGTATGATGATGTATGCTTTTACGTGTGCAAGTACGGTATGTTCTTAGGGAGGAAGAAGGGGATAAAACAGGTTTTCACAGGTAAACTCTCGTTGCAACCCCCAAAAAATAATAATATTGTTGCAATGTAAGTATGTATGTGTGCATGTATGTTTTTTTAATGTGGCTTCCTTTCCTTTGTGTGTGAGTGTGCAACTCACAAAGGAATCTCATAATTGCAATGAATCTCTTATTTTCATACTTTACCTTTACCTTATATTTTGCCCGCCAATGTATACGATTTTTTGTGGTACTCTTTTTAAGACAGGGAGAGAGAGAAAAAAAACAATGTGAATGGACTTTGGAGGTTGAGCAAAAATTTACTGCGTATTTACAAAAATATATACCTATTTTATATTATATCTAGTATCCATCTCTAATAATTTGACGGTGCTGTGAACCTTGAGCCAATACCAGTGTCACTGACTGAGAACTACCATTTTTTGCTGTGTGTCTGTTGTTCCTTTTCAAATAATATGCATGTCGTGCTTACGCTGCATTTTTTGTGTTAAATTTTTTTACACATTTTGTCTATAAAATCTTCTTACATGATAAATACTTGCATGAGTTGCATGTATGTATACATGCATGGTTTACGTAAATATTCAAAAATCTAATGTACCAAATAATCTCTTATTTCTTAATGAATCATCTAAAACAATTACACAAGATGGCATAATAGCTTCGTTTAAAAAGGGTAAATACGTACGTGTTTTTACAACTTTGAGAAATGCTTGGTAGGCAAATATTTGCTGGGAAATTTTAAAGATTATTCATCATTTTTTTGATAATTACAGACTATGAGATAAACTCAAATAACGTTGAAATATGCAGACGCTGCTTAAGTAAAATATCTCAGTTATTTTAAAAGCCAATGACTCAAAACAAAGAAATGTCGAATTCTTTTGTGAAATTATCAGAATCAAATAATGATAGATATTATTTCTTGATGAGTGAAATAAGTACGTACATTTTCTAGCGGTGTTTATTGATATTAATGATATGAGGTTATATGTAGTTGACATATAAAGATATACAAGGTCGTACTGTGGTTTTTGTTTGCAAACATCAAAGCTGTCTTGTTTTTCTCCGATGAGAGAGCTTCTACTTCCAACTTCTCTTTCTTTGACGGTTGACGTGGTGGTGACCGAGACAAAGCCTGTCAAATGCTAATGCAATTTTCTGCTTATTGCAATATCAAAATCAACAACAGCTCCTCTTCGTTCACATGTTCATCCCTATCAGAATGTACGAGATGATGATTCAACAAGAAATAGATTGTCGCAACCTGCATAAACAGTGTATAGTAATGATCTTCACAAAAGAAAGAAAGACAATTCCTAACCTATCTTGTCGTGATGAAAATGACGATGATGATGATGACGCTTGAACAAGATTAAAGAAAAAGATAGATTCATGATATTACTGAATGCTATAAATTATTTGACTAACAAATAGATACGAAACCTTTACGTATAAACTTTATAAATACGCACGTGTACGTTTCAGATGTTCTTGATAAAAGCCACTTTACACACACGTATTTATATTTTTCGATGGAAGCTTTGCATGATATCTATTTGTAGCTGTGACCGTGAATATGTCTCTTCAAACTACACGCGCATTAGATACTTAATAATATATTTAGTGTTTTGCGTATCAATAAACCCCGCCATACACTTTGGTTTTTAGTAGTATCAACTAACGTCAATGGTAACCGTCGTTGTCGTAGTTGTCGTCATCACGTCAATTAGTTTACTACGGTAAAAGAGAAAGCATTACAAAAAGGTATTGTGTTTCGATGAATACAATGGAAAAGCACACCGCATCATCGCCGCCACCGCTCTTTATTCCTTTTTATCATCAAATATTTTGCTTACTCATATCATCAGCCTTCTCTCACCGTCGTCACCACCCCCACTAATATAACAGTCCCGAAAACTGCTCATACAAAAAAACTGTTTGTTGTTGTTTGTTATTAGTATTTTGTCATATAGTTTTTTTTTCTATTTCGCATCAGGACATATATTTAAGAATCTTCAAAGAGAAAATGCTATTGCAAGCTATATTAGTATAGAAGCTAGTTTTGGTAGGCGGTCTAGTTTAATATGAAAAACTGAATAAGGTCAGTTAGAAGGATTCCTTTCAGCTTTACTTTCTCATGCTCGACTTTGAACTCAACGCTGCTGGTGGTGATGATGAGGACGATGGTGGTGGCATGTTATACGGCTTTCATTTTTACTTCATGGCATTCATTTTCTGCGAAAATATTTGTGCAACTCTCAAGGTTATATTTTGCGGAAAAAATTTTAACTATATTTTTGACATGCATAACCTGCGCTTTGTACTCCCACTAATACCTATATTTATACGTATATGCACCATTTTTCCATAGATTTTCATTTTGCAATTTCAGTAATGAATGGTGTATCAACAGCACAAAAGGAAGAGTTCGTGTTCTTACCTGACGTTAAACTGAATTTATTATTGTTGCTTTATGTAAAAAATCAATCTACAATAATCCGCTCACACGACATTTGGTTACACATGTGTGTATGTGTGTGTGTGTGTACGAGCGCTAAACTGTTTGGAAAATTGTCATTGACTTTTTTATGGAAACAACCTTGAATTATGATGGACTTTATATGCTCTAAATCCATATCTGGATAGTTTTTTTCTTCTTATAAAATGACTGGGAAAAATCGAACATTTTTTTATTCATACCTAGTTTGATTGGTGAACAAATATAAAAACACCTTACACTCCCACTTGTGATGACGTCTTTATGGAAAAAAACGAAACGATGGCGACAGCTTAGAAACAATTTTTATATTGTATAATTGGAACCATGGGGGCTAATAGCGATGAAATTATTTATACCACAATTGAATAGGAAAATCCATTGTGCCTCAATACACCTGGCTTAATGTCAGATCCACATTTAATTAGCATATTTTTCTCATGAGCCATTATTTCTAAGCATTCTCCATTCTCTTACAGTTACTCATGCTATCATCAAACAAACCTTTAAAATAATATAGCATCTTTAAAATATCAAACATATACGGACTACTTAAAACAATTAAATTTATATTCTATTTCTCGATAAGGCGCCACACATTCACAAACATAAACATCCCGTGATAGCGTGCTCAATCAAATATTCTTTTATTTACTATTTGACAGTTCACAGAAGAAAAGACTGACTCATCATCATCCTCTTCAGCTTCCTTCTTGACTCTTCTTCTCTGACTCAACATTCCGTTCCTTTGAGTCTATTTCACTCCCATTGTCATCGTCATCACATATAAATATAACTTACTAAATTGTATGACTAAAGAAAACCATGTGATCTTATATGTTTTAGTTTAGTATTCAAGATATACCTATTATCATAAAAGAGGTGAGTTGTTAAGAGTAAAAAAGGAAAAAAGAGGCCAAATAGAGACGCACATCTATTTCTCTTTCAACTTTTTTTCAAGAGAATGCTAACTAGTGCAACTTTTGTGGCAATTGTTGAGCTCTTCTCTTGTCATGCCAATGGAAAAACATATATATCTTTAGTACTACCTGTAACATATCAACAAAAAAGCCACAAGGATGGATGAAGAAGTGGCAAAGTTGGTCTTCTTGAGTATGTACTCTTCGGGAAAAAAACTTCTACTTCTTTTTCTGCTGCTGCCATACAACTCCTGCTTTAAGCTTCTTCTTTTCTGCCGTTAGGTATGCTTTTCAGAGATGAAAGCGCTGCTTGAAGTATTGCTGATGATGATGATAATACTTTACTTCTTCTTCTAACAAGTTGCCGTTTGCGTTTGTCGAGGAGTTCGTTGAAAAAGAGTATATAAGTTTTTGTGTGATGTATACACACTTACTTAGGAAAATCTCTACAGTATCATCATTCATTCCTCTTATATTTTTCCCCTCAAACTTTTTACATCTTTTTACACCTATGCAATATGATGAGAAGAAGAAAAAACAAAGAAAGTTTTGGTATTGTAACGACGCAAAATTTTTTTGTTCGTTAATTTTTTATGCACGCATAAACTGTCATTTCTTGTGAATGTGCGATGCGATGCGCACCTAACTAAATTGTTGTAACTGTAAAAATAATTTAACAAGTAACTGCAGTCAACTATTTAAAAAGGTGTGTAATAATGTACATAATATCACACGTAAATAAAAACTGCGCATTTCTATGTCATGCAATGCAGGAGTCGCAGTAGAGGGAGAAAAAATATCATTAAAAATACCTTGGGATTGATTGTGGTTACCAAATACTGAATTTCTATAAAACTTTTTCCGTTAGAAAAAGATTTCTTGTTTTTTTTCGATTCCCAACAGAAAAAAATAATTCTAAAAGACTTTTTAGCTTTATTGTTATCATCCGTCTTCTTCTTCCTTCACACACAATTTCCGTACAATTTTTGCTTGTTAGAGTTCTTATCTTATTGCTTGTTATTATTATTTCTAATAAGTTTAGTAATAATAATGTATGTAATACACCATGAAAACTTTTAGGGTTTCTTCTTCTTTTATCCCTTTTTATATTTCTTTACGCTTCCTTGCTCATCAGCCACTTATACAAAGCATCCGAAAAAAACATTTTACAAGTAAAGTTGTATGCCAAAAAGATTTACCCACGAAATGCAGCATAATATGCATATATACCAGATTGTATGAATATCAGCGATTTACACGCGTATGATTCTACATTCATAAACACATATACATACACCAAGTTTTTATCTCTTAACATATTAATATCCCTCCCTGCGTCTCACACAGTGCAACGATCTAGTAGTCTCCGAAAATCTTTTAATCAGAAAAGTATGCACCACACACACCACCACCACCGTCGCCTTTTTATTTCTTTTTCTTTCATTTAGAGAAAAAGCCAGGAGCGCTTGGTCATACTAGTACTACTTCATATACTTAATACATTCTATACGAAAACACTGGCTATAATGATGATGATGATGTAAATAAGCAAAAAGGATGAATAACATGCTTTCAAGGTTGAGGTCATGGCACTCTTACTATTACTATCAAACACACACGATGCGCCATCATCTATTTGCTATTGTTTGAAACAAACCTAAAGGAAGGAGGTTTTAAGAGTTGGATAGGCATAGTCACAGTTGAAGCTGCCGTGCCGTCCTTCTTCAATTTCAGTTAGGGTTTTATGACATTGCTATTATAGCACTAGTACTAGTGCTGGTGGTGGTAAGTAGATAACAATAACAATAATAATAGTATGGGAACCAAGTTTAGTCTACTGAATCAAAACCTGCATTGCATATTTTACTTGTGCTGCTGCATGATCAACTGTACAAAATATATAGACACTCAGTCAGTTATAAATATATACGATCTACTACGATGGATATATAATTTCTTCTCTCTATATTCCATATACTCTCGTCAACACAATAGTATACAAAGATGGGCAGATTTTCAGTATAAGACGTACTTAGGTATGTACTACCTTACACAAAATTCATACATAAATACAAAGGTATGCATGCATAATTCAAGGTGTTGTTGTTAGCAATACACAATAATATCCTTTTATACTCAGGAAAAACTTGGATTTACTTTTATTCCCGTAAATCCTCAACTAGCTTTTTTCTTAAATGTTTAAGAAAAAATCTTTTATATTCCACTTTACCCATTTCTTTCTCTCTACATTTTTTTCTTTACATATATATTCCACCTTTTTTTCGAAGAAAACAAAGTTATTCAACTTTTGCTTTGTTGTGTGTGTGTCTGTCTCTTTTTTTCTAGTTGTGTATAAAATCCAATATAAAAAAGCAGGACCACCGTTCGGGGAATGCTTGATTCTTCGTAAAACAGAAATTTGTTTCTACTTTTTTTTCTGGCGCAGTAGATTATTTATTCCCTTCTTATCAACGTAGCATTTTCTCTAGTTAGTAGGTAGCATATTTTTTTTCTCTTGTAATTTGATTTACTTTGGAAAAAGGGGAAAATAAGAGACAAGAAATGAGACAATCAACGCTGAAAGCGTATAAAAATGCTGCCATTTGCTGCTTTTAGCGTGGATTTCATTAGCGCGTCGCTATATACCACTGCATCATACTACCCACATGTGTGCGAGTGCATATGTACCCCATATTATCTTTTACCGCACAAAAAAATATATCCAGCTTGCTTAGAGTATATATACCTATAATATATAGTGTATGCATGCACTAAAGTATAATGATAGTGTGTAAGAAAATAATAATAATAAAAAAGAGCGTCGTAATCTTCGGTGGTGTGAATGTACCCGTGCTTTTTTATGCGATGTTAAGTAAGTACCAAGTAAAGTAGGTACGGAATCTACACGTATCAACAAACGTGGATTTTAATGAAAGAGGGAACTTTTATTTTATCATGTGGATGCCACATGTTCACGTTGACTTTACCTAAAGGAATTCCTTTAATTGGTTCACTCTCTCAAGATAAATAAGTGGGGATATAACCAACCAAATGGAAATCTCTGACGCTTTATTCTCCTGCTCCTGGAGACTTGTGTCTTTTAAAAAATAACTATATTATTTCTTCTATAAGCTTTCAGTCAAGATGTGTTTTTTTATTATTGTTGTTATTATCATCGTTTTGTTACATAAATGATTTTGTTTCTTTCTCTTTAGCATTTATCATTCCATTGAATAAAAAAATATTTTGAGTTTCAGCCAAGTGACATGCCTATAATTTTTTGAAATCTCTGAAAGGTAGATTAATGATTTTCTTATACAAGTACCTAAGTAGACCAATAAGATAATGTAGACATGTACATTAGATTTCTTCATTTATTTGTTTTTATCTGAGAAAAAGTTAAAAGTCAGAATGAAGAAATAATAGAGGTTACATCAGATCAGAGCAGTATCTTTAAGACAAAAGCTGCGCAAGACCCAAATTCCGAAGGTGAATTAATCTATTTAAAAATTTTCATCTTCATTCATTCATGTATGCTCTCGTCCTCATCATCTCTACATCCTCTACTTGTTCGATATTCCTTTATTAACCATTCTGCAGGGAATGTGTACTTGACTCTCTCTATTCATTCACCGTTTATCTATACCATTTTTTTATTCTAAGAGATTTAGCTGCTACTGCCACCATCACCACTACTACTACTACCGCTTTCGCTACTTAACTTTCTGGTTCAAATCTAAATTCTTTGAGCAACTCTTCAAAAAAGAACCAGACCTTTTTTTCCTTTAAGTACGTGTTTCACATGAGCATATCAGAAGCAAAGTAATATATGTGTACTACAAGAACACCTAGACACACACACGCACGCTAAAAACTTACCAAATTATTCAGTTCATAAATTCCACCACCATCCCTTTTGTATATTATTATATTATCGTCGTCATTTAGGTACAACGACCTTTTGACATTCCAAGCATTCTTGCCACCGCTTATTTCGTTTCTCACTATTCATAATCTTTCGCACCTTCTTCTTCTCCTTCTTCCCAATAAAAATACGTCGCTGTTCACGTGTACTCAACTGATTGTTCTATAACTTTTTTTTGGGTATTACTTCCTCGCCTCTGAAGAAACCGTGTATATGACACAAAAATATTTTCCTCATAATATACTCAACTTAATATTCATACAACGACGATGGTGGTAGCGGTGGTGGCGATAGTGGAAATGTTCATTGTTATTATATAAGAGGAAGAATAAGGGAAGAAGATAAAAAAATCTTATCAAAGGACAGTGGTTTTTTTGGTGATGGTGGTAGCGGCAGTGGAAGTATTATCATTTTCATCGCCACCATATCACATAAAAATCCTCTTAAACTCAAATGTGCAAGTCTTTTAAAAAGCTACCAAATGAAATGGGAAGAGAAAGCTTCGTGGTTGAAACGGCAATAAAAAAATATAATGAATTTGCTCGCTACATGCTCATAAAAATTAACAATAAATACTAAAAATGCAAATGCTAAACCCTTCAGGGGTTATGTAAGTAGTTACTTGGTTTAAGTTTAAAGTTTCTATAATATATTTTTGAGTGATTGCATTCACTAAATAGTTTTTCCATTTAAATTGATGTAGTAAATCAATGTTATCAGGAGGAATATTATATCATATTAGATTCTCTTCTATGTATGCATGAACGAGGATTAAAACAAATAATGCTGTATAATAGTAATTACTAATTTGATAGTTTATTTAATGAATGACTTGTATATTTTTTGATAAAATTGTAAACAGTCCAATTCTCATCTACCTTTTGGTACTAAACTACTTTAAGTAATAACTTAAAAATAAGAATATCATCAAACATGAAGAATGGTTAGTGTTACATTTTAGTTGAATGAATGAGTTGAATGAATGTATGAATGAATGCTTGAATGGAAGAGCTGAATTAATTAAAACTTTTTTTATGAACGTACAAAACTACCAACGTAAAATACTGAAAGAAGAAAAAAAGGAGAGATGTTTTCTCAAAGGATGTCGGTAACAGGTATTACATCTTTAGCAAGATTATTTATTGAGCTTAGATGAATGAAGACAGGGAGAAGAAGGAGAGAAGAGAGCATAGGATCTTTCCTTATCTCATCTCTAACTACAATTCATCGTTTGAAATGAAATTCATGTTGAATAATTTTACAGGTTAAGTCTTTTCATCTCACTCGTATAGTTTTTTTAGTGAGC
This sequence comes from Entomobrya corticalis, assembly GCA_034694325.1. Lineage (NCBI taxonomy): Eukaryota > Metazoa > Arthropoda > Collembola > Entomobryomorpha > Entomobryidae > Entomobrya > Entomobrya corticalis. The sequence goes on from JAQFYG010000120.1 coordinate 13,866, forward strand.
GCACAAAACGCAATCAAAAATGTTTTATTTTCCAACGAAAAGGAAACACGAAATAGAGAAGAGTTATATAAAAAACGATTTTTTTGGAGGGATGAAGGATAAGGAATAAAAATCCTTATCAATGAACTTTATCCAGCTTGCTCTATTACATTTTACTCAGACTCAATCCGTTCAGAATCTTATCGTGTAAAAGGAGAGTATTATACGTACCTAATATTGTTCATCTTGTGAACTGTGAACATGAATGGTCAGTGCAGACGAGACGAGTATATCTGTATATTATTTATGTATCTGCAAAAAATTATAAGAACATCGTTTTTCTTTTAAAAAATGAGACGGACAAAAATGTTTTGCAATAATGAAAACAGACGTTATCTTATTTTTTTTACCACCAAACATTATCGCAAACTGATCATCTCATTACTTTAATTTTTTATGTATTGTTTCGTTACAATGAAGATTTGAATTGATAAAGTTCCCACAGTTGTTAAGACGAAGCACCCAGCTAAGCTAGACTTATAAATAATGCTATATTTTTAATGTGCCTTTTGGGCTAATGAACAATTACTATATTGCATTGTGGTGGCGCATTCCCATATTACAGAAAATATTGGCGGTTCGAGAGACTCGAGACAACAAGGCACAACGGTGATGGTTGAATGCATTGAAAAGTCGTTAAAACTGCACACTGGCTGGGTGATGATTTTGATCATGTGGTGAAGCCTTTTTTTAAAAAAAATTGGTCGATTTAAACATGGAGATAAGAAAGGAAGTGAAGTTATTACAAGTGATAAACAGACAGTCATAGACAGACAGTGCAGACATACAGACAATTGCATGCTTTTTTTAACCAAAATTTAGAATACTCTTTAAAAAGTTATAAACCATAATGATCAATTACAATTTTTAATGGTATTAACAAACTTTGACTTTGATGATTCCATTGACTGGCAAGAATATTTATTATTATTTTTGTTTATCTGTCTACAACATAAATAGCTGTAATTTTCTCCCATCTAATTTTTTTCATTATTTTTATTTCTATCATTTAAAAACCCGAAATAAGTAAAATGAGCTTTTGTTGATTATTCAAAATTTAGTATCAATAATCCTATTAAGTTTAAGCGGAAAGAATAATCTTGAAACTAATTTACTCGATTCATCATGTTGAACATTTCAATTTCAGATAAAAAAGAAGTTCAAAACTTTAAAAAAGCATTCAATTGATTTATCTTTTGGTCAGGACTGTTGACCTTATTATTGCAGCGTTTTCCTTCTTATCATCTTTTACCAATCTTATGACCAGTCAGACAAAGAGAAAGAAATTATTTTTTTGTGGAGCTTTACCTGTTCTTTATGCCGTATACACCTGCAATATCATGTTTCTTGCAAAGGAAGTAAAACACGACAATTGGTTTCCTCCATGTCTGGATATTTTTTGTGGAAAAGGCCAGAAATAGAACCGAAGAGGATAAAAGCCAACTGAGCAGTCTACTTTAATCTTGGAAACATCAGTGAAGGATTTTTCAAGAGAAAATCTTAGCTGGCTTTAACATTTGTGCAGCAGTGTGCACTACAAAAACGACTGTTTCTTATCTCTTTGAAGGATCCTACAAATTTCATATATTATCGGCTTGCAAATTGCAAAGATGTTATGGTCCATGTAATAATAACTTTTTTAGACACATCGGCTGGCGGTCGGGTGGACATGGTGTGCATGTACATCTGTTGGTAAACTTGATACAAGGGAAGGCCATTTTTACTATTTAAGCCGGTGAACACTTGAGCTGCACCTGTAATATCAATGGAAAAGGAAAGAGATGATATGATGAAAAGAAGAGCATGTTGCATATTTAATGAATTAATACAGAAACAGGCAGTGTCCGTCTAAGGAAAATCTGAGGAAAAAAACTTTTTTAAGCGCAACATATCTTTTTATTGTAGGGCACACCAGAAAAATGTACATAAAAAACGGCCTGGAAACATCTTCCTCCCTTCTCGCTGCACAACTCGTTGTCAGGTATACGAATTTTTTTTATCAAGGCAAATCTTTCAACATTCTTATTTTTTGATAAATTTTTGATGTGATGAGATGATCTAAGTTTGCTGCTGTTTTAGCTACTTTTAGAGATAGGGCTGCTCCTCTTGTTTGGTGTTGATACGTCAAAGATTACATGAAGTCACTTCCTTTTTTGTACAACATCATTTTATTACTTTTTACCTGTAAAAAATCCTCACATGCAGAAAATGTACGCATTCCTTGAAATGGAAAATAAAGTGTGTGCTTTTTTTGGTTTTGTAAGATGGACTTTTTTAATATATTATACCGCCGTCATGAAGAAGCAAATAAAATAAAACACTAACTTGGATTACGGCGGATGCCCGTACCACTTTGTATCATACAATATTTAAAATAAAAGCACAACACAACATCTTAATCAACTTATTTCAAAACATGTGTATCTTCCAAATTCATCTTGAAGTTTACAGTCTAGAAGTTATAAGTTTAATTTATTTAGGTAGTATATAATATATTTTCCTTTGATATCTCTAGATTAGAAGGAAAGATTGACTAATACTTAGGTAAATACTTAATATACATATCATCATCATTACCATCATATCGTCAACATCCAATCAGTTCATCTATTATATTTTTCACTTTTTTTCCCTGTATATATACGCAGCCACACAACAGTGATAAAATGCCAGAGAGTTGCTCATCGCTTTTGACTTACTCTGCTGATAATGTAAAGTAAGTGCTTCCGGTGAGTCTCTCACAAAAGAGAACAAGATGAGAGAGAAAGAGAGATAAGCTGATTGTTTGGGACGAAAAAAGAACCTACTTACGAGGATGATGCTTTACAATTTACTACAAACTACATTGAGAGAGCTTGAGCCTTGAGCCCATGAACTCTCTTTTTTTATGTGGCTGGCTGGTTGTCGTATGGTTTGTATTGGTGCTAAGTACATGATCATGAGAATGAGATAAAAAAAAGGAATAATGCGACTTGAGAGAGAGGTTCATAGCATGGATGTCCTTGTTTCCAGAGTAGAGCTCTGAAGCTTTCTGGAGAAGGAGGAAGCCATTTGGAACTTGGTAAAATAGAGATTCAAGCCTGCGTTTTTTAGCTTTTGACCAAAGAGGAGGCGTAGGCCTAAGAGTTTGGACATCCGTTTTGTAGGTACAACAAACGAAAAAGATTAAGTTCACTTAGTAGAAACAAACTTTGTTACAAATAAAAGCTTGTACAAGTACAAAGTAAACTCAAAATACACTCGTTTTTTGTTACTCTTCTATCCTTTCTCTATTTCTATCTCTCACCCAACAACAACGATAGGTCTTTTAAGTGTACTTATCATCATCATCTTCTTCTTCTTCAGTGCAAAACATCTTCCACAAAAAAATATCCACCAAGTAAAATAGATAGAGGTTTAGATGTAATTTCCGTTTGGTTGATAGTTATATAGACATAGAGATGCACTTGTCGAAATAGATAAATATACATACATATCTTCTTGCAGAGGGTACAATGCGTTTTTTGTTCTATTTAATGACTTAAAGCTTTTTTAACAATGATACTTACAAGATATTCTTCTCATCTATGTACAAGTACATACGTATAAGATATAAGCTTTGTCCAAAGGAAATTTAATCGATCAAAATAAATAGGAGTCGGATACTATAAAACTTTTGGTTTTAATTTCCCGTCGTGGAACTGACAAGTCTTGCTGGAGTCCTAGTTACTCATGCGGTATAAATCAAATATATATTATGAAAGCTAATCTAAATGCTAAAGATTTAAACTGATGAATGAATAACATTTTAATTTTAACAATTTTAAAATATTATGTAAATACAAAGGTTTCTTTCATTATTCAAGTCAATCTGCAAATAAGGTCATATATATCTGCAAAACTTTCAAAACAGTCAAAACTACCAAAAAAGGTCGTTATGTCTCATCAGCAGCAAATGATGAGGTAATCGTTAGCTCACTCTGTTAATACAGGAATTCCAAGTAAGCCGGAAACTCCAGTGATGAATGAAACAAGTGGTGATGGGAGCACACAGCAAAATGGATGGGATGGGATGTGGTGGTGGTTGTAAGTTAAGTACCAAGAAATCTCTAATGTGCATGCCTACTCCTACGAACAACAACAAAATAGCTTTCCTTTCGAATCTCCTTCACAGCTTGTCAAAGCCAATATTATTATGTATGAATATAAAGCCTAACATAGTATTATTTTTACAAGACATTATGAAAGTCAGTGTTATGATGATAATATTACTACCATCTCCCATAATTACTGTGCAGCTCATAATGATGATGACATAATCTGCTCACTATGAATAATAACAATGGAGATTGAAACTCATGCCGAGTATTACTATAATGACATGCTTCTCTTCAGTTAAAAGTTGTTGATTTGATAAAGGCTGACTGCTCGTTCCTGGCTTCATCTTCTCTGTCAAATTGTTTATCTTATTGTGTAACAAATAATGTGATGATGAGAGAAGTTCTTAACAGAGCAGATATAAAATATCGCTTGTCATTTTTTGTAAGTGTGGAAGACTGAGAATCATGTGTAATATTATACGATCGGTATACATAGTTTCACTCCCACTGAAATACTAACTGACACTGTGAGATAACTCATTCATAAAAAATAATTCAGAGCGGTGAGCAGCTTTATCGTATGAAAACAGAGACAAGGCAGCAGACAAGGTAGTAGTGAGTGAAAGAGGAGGAATCACTACAACTACTACACAAACAACAAAACAATGGCATCGCAACAATAACAAATGCATTTAGATTATGATGATGGTGATAGAAGTAGAAGTGAAGTCAGGGGGAGAGCATCAGAGCATCTTTCCTATGAATGAAATGTTATTGCCTTGTTTTTTTTCAAGAGGAAGCCACAATTTCATAGGAAGTGTTTGAAAGGAATTAATAATTTAAATATGTAATTAAGTGCAGTCATACTAGTTATATCAGTATGTATCTGTGTAAAAAATACGTTCTGTAATCTAAATAATTTTTTTCGAGGAATAGCGTCATGAGTGGGATTTTCAGGTTGCCACATCCCATTATAATTGCTCTAGATACATCGGCCTTATTAAAGATTTATGTAGCAAAGTAAATTAGTTTTATTTAAGTGTGTTGCATAATTTTTTTTGTATAAAAAAGGATTATAATTAGCACATGTAAATAAATGCTATTTTCTTTTGTAGTACTAATTTTACCATGTTAACGACTTAACGGTAGATAATGACAGCGTTGAATTTTATGACGTGCAGATTTCATGCCTTGGATGCTTTTATTGACATTTTACTGCTTTCGGTTTCGAAAATTGAAATTTATAGTATGATGAACCAAAATTTGTTTGAAAGTTGTATGTTTGGTCGATAATACATGCAGGTTTCATCTGTAAAATTCATTGTGCGGTGTTGGGTTTCCAGTTAATTTTTTTAAAGAAAACGGTTTGTCCAGCATTTACTATCATCGTTCGTGGTTGCATCCGTACTTCTTGATCATAATAATGACGTTGAATATCTGTTCCCGCAATGGTCCATTTCCCTTCTTCGCTGTACTCTTTTTTATTTCATGTACTTAAACTTCTTGGAATTCATTGTACTTTATTTATTCCACGTGTAAATGCTAAACCGCAAGAACGCAATATTTATCAAGGATGTATGTATTGACGTATTAATGGCATAAATCTTGAGTCTGTTACTGGTTAAAAAGACAAGTCGATAGTCAATATTCCCAATTCACCCAGTTTGTACTTCTTCTTCTCCTGAAACAAATGAATGAGTTAAGGAAAACCTCTTGTCTGTCAGTCTGTATCACTGGATGATTGAAAAATGTCAAACCGCAACGAATCCGGTTTCAACGAAACTAGCCATGCAGAAGTTCCACGTGCGTTTGGCTAGACATGAAAACCAAACAAACAATAATAATTAGTGCATATTGTATAACAAGTAGTAAAAAATTGTACTTTTGCAAATTGGCGTCACTAATACGAATTGCCAATTCCTGTCATATTACATTTTGCATGCCATTCACAACTGTATCCCATCTCAAAAAGGAGCATTTTGTGGTAAGTTAAGCAATAAATTATAAGAGAGGCATGGCATGCATGCCAGTGTGCAAAAATTAATGCATGCATAATTCAGTGTAGCAATAAGAGTAGTAGTGCGTGCAGATGTTCATAAATTAAATCTAAAACAAAAACTTCAAAGTGACACCTTCCATTTTATGACGTTTTCCCTACATAATGCATACACAACTTGTTATTATTGTATACGAATAATTTAACTTTAAAAAAAGTAAAATGCGCGTGTAATCCTTTTTAGTAACCAGATAAATGTTTCAAATTTCCCCATGATTTTTTTCCATGCTTGCTGGAGTACCAAAAAATGTCATTCATTAAATTTTAATTCAAAGGTTCACCGGTTAATCTAAGTACATTTCGGACATAACATTTTATATTTAAAACTTTCATACTATTCCACTATATAAGCTTTATTGCAGGATGCAAAATAGATCGAAATTCTGCAGATTTGAAAAGCCAGAATATTTTGCGTAATGGAAAAATACATCCTGGAAAACGGAAACGCAAAAATACAATTCATTCATGCAACATAAATCTAATCAAGCATTTACACCTGAGAGATAGTGAGAGAAGAGTGCATATAATAACAAATTCACAATGGTAAAGTATAATAAACAAATATAGTACATGTTACAGGAATTTGTTTATCCCGATCCCCATCACTACCAAACTTTAATCTAAAATCGAGAGGAATATTTTTGTTCGAGAGTTTGATGTCAGCACTAGATCATCATTGTGGTAACCTTGGTGGAAAATGTGCAATTGACTGGCATTGAATAGATTCTTATTTCCAATAAAATTTGAAGTGTGCTAAACACTTTAATAGATTTTTCGCCCATTAACTCGTGCATGCAATGTCTGCTGTGGCAAATTATGCTGTCTCATAACAATGAAATATGATTTGTAGCAAGTTTTTTTAAACCAACCTGTTCAACTGCAATTGCACAAACATACAAGCACTGCATGTAAAATGTAAATCATTGATTTGCGAATTGTAATAGGCATATTTTTATTTTATTTTTCAAGTAATACGCCATCAATGAAACTTAAATTTGATAGGATTAATGGAATAGTTTGGATGACGCAAACTGTTTTTATCGAAAGCTACAACATTTACGAATGCTGTCTAAGTAGTATCTCAAAAAGGATTAAATCAAAATCAAATCTAAGCTAATACATAAACGAGTTAAAAAACGAAACATGACAGATATTTTGTTAACTTGGAAAAATGCTTATATTTAGACAAAATCTTAAATTAATGGTCAATCAGTCAATAACAACATTAAATCTAGGAACGCGTGTTAGTTAATCTAATCCTCATTACAATTATTATTAATTGTGTCCTAGAGATTTTCAAAATTGAAAAGAAGATGACAGCCACCAAACGTGCAATGTTTTACCACCGGTCAGACAGGTTTACAAGATGTATACATTTACTTCAATGACTAAACCACTGAACTGAACGGCTTCTAAAGTATTAAATGAAACTTTTTTATAAAAATGTTCCGGTATGCTTCTAGTAGTAGCAGTGTATATTTAGTCACAACAACAACGTAATAAATTGTTGATGTTTTTCCTTGTCGTGAACCACTATAATCATCTAACCTGTCATTCCCATTTCATTTTTTACATTTCATCATATACACTAAACTAAACAGTGTCCAATCCGGTCAGGATCACTGGGACACGACATAGGACATTGAAGCACGTTTATGGAACAGGTGAAACATGAAACGACATTAAAAAAGCCTATTGCACAATAAAGAAACAGCCAACAGCAACGCAGCAGTCACAACAAAAACACAAAGTGCTTTTTGCACTTTTTTTATGAATACGAAGCGACCAAGCACACGCTACTATGCAATTCATATAAACCTATATATATTGTATGGCCGTTAACATCTTACGTAACTCCGTTTTATAACGTGCTTTACTACTACTTACTACGTTAGTTGTCTTGACGTAGAGGAATCTGAGAGTAGCAAATAAATGGTAAGAGTAACGGCAAATGGCCGGCCACCTGAATAATTTCAAAAATAAAAATTTCTGTGCTAAAGTAGCACACGCTCCAGACGAATTTTACTGACTGACCTACTGATATTGAAACATGTCGATGTAAAAATATGCCAAACCGACAAATATTTTATCGTACGTTCTGTTTAATATCGGTTTGAAATTTCGGTAACAAACACCGTCCTTCCATATTTCAAACGGTATCCATTTACTGAAACAAGGAAGTTTCATAGAAAATTATAAACGCAGCAATAACATTTAAATGAGCGTACACGTGTGACAAACAACCTGTTCTTTCCAAAATAAAATGAGGATGCTCTAAATAAACGTTTATTTCAATTTATTTATAAATTCTTGATGACGACGGAAAATGATAACTCTCACAAACGACGATATGTTTTGATGATGATTATTACTTTTTTAATGCTGTACAAACTTCACGGAAATGCAACAAGGATAACCGCATAAATATTTTATCTGTATTAACCAATTTAAAAAAGCACCAACAAGAAATAAGAAATGCATAAAAATTATGGATGCATGTTGCAATTCGATTTCCCTCAAATCAGAATACAAAAGTCAACAATGATGCTTATTTATAAAGAAAATAAGAACAGAAAAAATATCAACAACCGAGCCACAAAAGAAAATTTGTTTGTGTGTCTGTATTGTATTCAGAAAAAAATATTCAGAGCGTGAAAAAAAGTTGTAAACAAAAGAAAATGGCTGTAGGAAAAAGACGATGCATGCATAAAGAGTAAAAATTCACAAATTCAGGCAAATAAACACGGTTCCAATTTCACAGTTGTAAATATGCACAGCAAATCTCATTTATAAACTATCAAAAATGTTATATATGAAATTGACTTTCTACTGGGTGGTAAGTTATATGTTATTTTGAAATTAATTCAAATTTTTATATATGAAATCATTTAATTTGTAACTTACGATAAGTACTTGAATGATTGTTTATGAATTATTGTTGTGACACGTCTGTTAAATATTATTGCTCAAATCCTAATAAAATATCCGAAAATTCCCATCTGCCAAGGACCAAGACCAAGAAAACGTCTATATACATGTATGCATCCTAAGAATTTGTTTTCCGACTCGGATTTCTCGACAGATCAACCGTATCAAAACGAATTCTATTACTTTTATTAAAATATTTAATTTACCGAATCAACTTCATTCACTATTTATTTGACTGTTATTGCTTTTCAACCCGAGCTGTTAAAAAGCATAAGTACAAAAGGGCATTGTTTTTACAGGCAGTTTACTTCCTCTTCTTATTTCTATTTTTATTCAGAAGCAAATAAAACACAAGGACGAGAAAAGAATATCTCTTCTCTTTTGTCTATTTTCTTAGCAAGAAATTCAAAACAGAAGGAAATAAAAATATTTTCAACCAAGTAAAAGATTTATATAAAACGACTGTTTTCCTTTGTACCAAAGTATTGTGATTTTTTTACATCCGCATAATATCTGCAAGGTACCACTACATATAAACCATGTAAATATACTTACGTTCAAAAATATGTGAAAATTGTTCTTATATAAAAAAGCGAGACAAGCACTTAACAAATCTTGTAGCATACAAACACACATACAAAAAGCTATGCTTTGGCTTTCGCTACAAGAAAATATAAATTTTTTAAATAAATAAAATGAACATGCAATACGATGACAACAAAGAAGACTTCTTAAGAAGAGAACAAAAATACATCGCATTATTTTTGCAAGAAAGATGATACAACAACCAAGAATACACCCTGACAGGACAAGTAGCCAAAAAAATTTTGCAGACAAATATGCAATGCAAAAACTACTACTGACTGAGAAAGAAAAAGGTACCTTTCTTACCGTACAATACAATTTGCAAAAAAACGGCATTGCATTCATTTATTTGAAGGGGAAGAAACAAGAAAAAAAAGTCTCGTTTCGTTTGTCTAGACACATTTTTTTTGAAAAGCGTAACAGGAAAAAAATGCAGAAGAGTTTTGTATCGTTTTGTTACTAGTTTACCACCTTTTCAGAATCCAATGATCTGTGGAGGACGAAAAAGTACAAAATTTCAATGTTCACTTTGTATTGTATGTACCTAGACATACTATTTTCTACCTTATCCCGTCTAGTTTGCTCCGCTGCCTTTAGAATTTTGAACGATTTTTGTGTATTTTTTTTGTGGGATCATCGTTTTTGTAATCCTTCCTCCTCTCTTGAAAGGAAACTTAAGAAGGTAGCCTAAATCTTCAGTTTAAAGCTTGCATTTTTTTTCCTGGTGCAAGAAATAAAAATTTACAATAATATTTGTTACTGGCATCGTCGTGATCAGTAAAAATGTAAGAAAGAAACTCGACACTATGGCGGTGTTAAAAGTAAAGTATGAAATCAACCACAGGGAAGATATGGATTCCGCAATTTTCACAAAGCCTAAGCCGAAAAGATATTTTAACAATAGCAAATAATATTACCTTTCGTTTATACTTGAAACTTGAAAAGTAATCATGAAAGAAGAGCTTATATTATATTCCTTTTAAAAGTTTAAGCACATTTCACATTTACCCAGTTTTACTGTCTGAAAATAAGATTTTTTTGATGTTGCTAAAAACTCCATGTCAAACTTTTATAGCTTTTTTGCAAGGTAGAAAAGGTAATAATAGCAAATTGCAAAAGACCAAATTGCTTGAGAGCAGAAGCCCTAAAAATTGCAGTGCATTATGCAACAACGGGTCCCCCATCTACACAAATACAAAAAAAAGAAGATCTGACTGGTGACTGGTTTTAATGTATTTTTTTTTTGTATTTCAGTTTAAGTTTAAGTATGTATTAGTCATGCTCTCTCACACAGTCATAGTCTCCCTGCAATTCTATTTACGAAATATTATCGTGGGGGTTCTTCATCTTGTTATGTCGTTGAAGGTGATGTGATTCTTAGAGAGGACGTTATTTGCATATTTAAATAGTTTTGCAAGAAGTGGTTTGGTAAAAATTTATATTACCAGGTATTGTTGATCAATCAGCAACACGTTTTAGAAGGCTCGCTTCGTGGAACATGATATTGGATCCGTTGTCTTTTGGAGCCAGCACCCAACTATTTTGATTAGTTGGTATGAAATTACCACTTCTTCTTTAGTAGCTTATATGACAAGCGACGCCACTAATGTCTTTTTATTAATCAGTTTCCTTGTCAAAGAGGTAGAATCTTTTATCATATATTTTTTCTTGTTTAATTCCATTTTTTGATAATTCTTAAGAAGATGGTGATGATGATGGTAGATAACTGTCATAAATTTGCATTTCTTATCGATTTAATTCAAGGAACAGGAAAAATTTAAAGAGAAATGGTCAAGTTTCCTTTCAAACATTATTTCTTGAATTATGTTCTTGCATCATCATTTCAATAAAAGTTTGTAAACAATACATTGAATATTTGAAATGATCTCAAGCTTAATTCTAAGAGTTTAAAGCTTACTTATTTGATTATTTTTACATTAATCTTTATTTTTCATTTTATATTTTCCTTCAGGCTTAATGTACATTTTCTCTTGAAATTGGACACAAAGATTTACCATGTTTTATTGGTACAGTCACCCAACCAAACAAAAATTTCTCACAAAGAATTTTATTCTCAATAAAAGAATTATATAATGCATTATCTGATACTTTGAATTTTACAACTTTTAATAACCCATTTTTTCTTCAGTAACTCTTACAATGTTACAAGATGACGAATAAAAATGTTCATCTAGCGTGTTAAAAATTTTCATTCATTCCTTCATTTTTTTAAAAAAAAGTACACATCCATTATTATTATTTAACATCTCATCTTTTTATTCATTCCTTCACAGACAGTCAACTACTTTAAGTTTAAGTACACCTACAACTAACTCCTCCAACAACTTTTTTCAAAAAATCTCTCTTCAAATTCCTCACCCAAACACGAGCCTGTTATGTTACCAGCAGTATTAAAAAACATGATGCCATCATGCCTGTGTGAATGCAAACCTCATTGTTTTCTTCTTTTTTTGCATATTATACATAAAGATATGTAGGTATAGTATACTGTATACACTTCACTCATTGTCAGTTCAAAGCCCAAATAAAAATATATATTTTATGCACGTTATGTTGTAGTTGTAAAAAGTAGACGCATACTTTTACTAGCACATATAAAAAATATTTATAGCGTATTATTGCACACGTACACTTGCTTTCTTAAAAGATTCTCTTTTTTTCCTACTACATCATCAACTACCACCAGTACTACCACCAAAAAAGTCATTGTATCACTATTTCTTTTGAAAATATTACGTTGCATACGTGTCCCTGTATCATACTTTATACTGAAAAAGAGTTACTGTTTAATAGTTAAGTAAAGTACTAGAACCACGGCTAGTAGTTAAGTAAAGTATAAAGGTTTAGCTACCTTTCATTATAAAATAGAGACGTGCACCATATGGGAAAATCCCTACAAATCTCTCTTGCATTCCAAGCATAAAAAATCTGTTATACGTGCATACTTTGCTTTGCTACTGGCTTCTTTTATACCATAACGATAATCATCATTATCATCATAACATTTACTACTATTACTACTACTTGTACAGCAAACCGTCTAACATTTTTTACTTGTAATATGACCAAACAACAAAGGTAACGGTTGTTCAGCGAAGCAAATAGTGCAAGTGCATCATCATCATCGTTATGCCCAAAACAAATCTCGCTCTCGTGGAGTACTGCGAGGTACTTAAACAATCAGTTCAATAGTCTGTCCATCTAACCGTTTTTTTGTTTAAAATGTTAGGGCAATCTTAAGACTTAAATTGTTGTAGTAAGAATTTGTTCTTTGCTTCATTAAATAATGTCCATACCATTATAGCAGTTCATCAGATTAGCATTTTAATTTTTGAAATGCCACTTTTATTGATATGAGTTCATTGTCGGTTTGCTATTTTTATACTGCGTTTACTTTTGAGTTTATGATTTGTTGTTAGGTCTTCAAGTGAAGACTTAAGAAGAGATTCTATGTATCACTCTAGGAAAACCATCTCACTAAAAAATTGTAAACAATGCCATGCTTTGCTTCAATCCAAGCTGCAACTATTATCAAGTCTTCTTGTTACAAATACACATAATATCTGACTACTTAGCATGTCTCTTTATATTTAGTTTTATGCTACTCTACTATTTTTATTGCTAGATAAACTAACAATGATGCGATGAATGAGCAAGACTAACAATCATATAGACACAAAATAAAAAAAAAATTTACCAAGAGACGCTTCAGCAGACAAATCACATGCAGCATAAAAATAATAAAAGAAGAAGAAAGTTGAGTGTGCTGAAAATGTGTTTTTTATCTTTTTGCATAAAAAATCGTCTGTGAACTGTATTTTCATATGTAAAACTATGTAACAATGCAAAACGCATCAAATATCTGTTGAGAGTAAAAATATAAAGATATTTTTTGCTATAAAATGTACCTAAATGCACAAAAATGCACTTCTTTTTGCGTCGTTTAGATATTTTTCGAAATGTTTACATTAAAGTTAATTTAAATGTTAGATAATCGTGCAATTTGTAATTTCGTTAAGATATTTTAAACTATCCATATTACTTATACTGTAGAATTACTTCAATTTATATTGCCAAATCAAATCTTTAAGGATTGTTTACTTATCTACAGGGAAAAATATTTTGACAATAAGTATTGTTTTTCACGTTCTAGTTGCACATTCCAATTTTCATGCAAATTTTTATACCACATCAAATAAGGCTTGTTTCTGAACCCAAAAAACAACAAACAAACGATAGTACTAAACAATGCACATATTTTCTCGACATTTAAAATATTTATCAATCTGTTTTGTACAAACAAAGTCATAACAATTCTCAATATAATGAGCAAAGTTTTGAAGCCAAAAAACCTGCAAATCATAAATTACTGTCTATAAACTTAGAAAGGAAAAAAATATCATACAAAACTACAAAAACAAATAAAACAAAAAATAGGATATAGGTTATTTTTTTAAATCAAGCTGACTGATATTTTTAAGTGGTGGCCTTTAAACTTGCTTTTATTATTATTATGTAGTTTTACTAATGCAATCCAATACATTCTCCTTTAAGCATTCAAACTAACACTAAGCGTAATTGTTTTGTATATTTTAAAGGGATTCTGTGAATATTGCTTACATGTTTACATTGTTTATCTATCTGATAAAAATTCGACAGTATAGAAGTGCAATAAGCACTGAAAATACCTTGGAGTCGACCTTGCATGAAAATATTTGTTTGGTGGTTGCTCAAAAGCGGTAAAATTGTTTTATTTTCCTGAAGGGGTAATATTCCTTATTTTTATGATCCCCGCAATTATTTTTTATATGGACAGATGTTTAAAAAAACAAAAAAAGCTATAAAATCTACCGATAAACTGCAGTCATTATAATAACTTTTAATGCGGACTGCAAATAAGATGCAAAAAAAAAGAGACAGACAACATCTGAAACATTAGCATAGGTTTTGCTTGGTTGAAAGGATTGCATTTACATTTTTTTGAGATAGCCAATAATTGAGATGACGGCCAGGTATTTTAACAGCAGTTTGTTTTTAACAATACTTTATTCATTTATCATATCACCAATCACCCTTGTTCATTTTTAAATTTATTCTCTGCTGACCTATCCCTTTTGCTCTACTCCGATAAAAAATAATAAAAAATGCTGTAGCAATGTTGAATGTGCAATGTGGTTACATTAAAAATATATGCATGGTTGGCGTTGCAGTTTGGCTTTTTTTTTGTTTCTTGGTCAGCTCAGCACTCACAATCTGTTATACAGACAATAATAAAAAATGATGCATTATAAAAGGCCTCTCTCCCTATCTCTGGCTGGCTCTTGGTCTCTCGGTCTATGTCTCATGGCTCATGTTACAAAAAATCATTGTTGTTTACTTGAAATGTTAACAAACCTTGGGCTGTTTTGGAATGAAATGCTTATCTGAAAACGTGAGAACCCATATTGTGTGCCAAAAAGTAGTGCAATTTTCTCTATGAGCATTTTTCTGAGTACACACTTTTCAATTAAAGTTAAACTGCTCAAATTGACAAGAATGCATAGCATATTGCATGCAATTTTTGTGGATATGCTGAGCTGAGCAGCCAATCAACAGGAATTTTGTAGGTTGCGCGCGTAGTTTGATGGCTCCCAAAACGGGGCAAAAAGATTTCTGTCATAGTACAAGTGGGATCAACTTTGCTTTTTTTCCTGACAGATTTCCTTATCGTCGCTGGCCGTAAGCTGTATACCAAAATACCAACAGCAAACGAGAACGAGTAGGAAAGAGGAATGGTTTCTTGTGATGCTAGGATTCTAGGATATGCATGTGGTGCACGGCACGGTTTGCCGGATTCCAGTCCCAGTCGTGTAAGTAATTTTTAATTGCACAACAAAATAATAGAAACCTTTTATTTAAGTAATTCAGTTGTTTATTTATATATAGGCTATATTTCTTAATAGTTTGAGTTCGTCGCCACTCGCCACCGCCGCTAACAGCTGATGCAGCACCACACCAGACTTGTTTCGAACGTCCACAGATGAGAAATCTCCCTCCTGGAAGCCACCACCATATCCATTAGAACTGGATCCCAAGAAGTCGGGAACTTCTTGGCCAGCCCCCTTAAAGGATAGACACCAAGCTTGATGCCAAAGAAGAATCCTGGCCGTCATCGTAGAAACTGATAGCTTTACCAGTGTGACCAACACGTCCAGTTCGTCCTATTTGTGGACATACTCATCTATCTCAGACGGTAGGTCGTAATTTACAACCAAATTCACCTTTGGGGTGTCTAAACCACGGGCGGCAACAGCCGTAGCAACAAATACCTGTCTTTTACCGAGGGTGAACTCTCTAAGCGCTTGTTCCCTTTGACTCTGAAGACGATCTCCATGAATTGACGTACAAGATGCGTTGTTGGTTGACAGATATGTTGCCAGGAAATCGACTCCTTTCTTGGAGGCACAGAAAGTAAGTACCTTTGTTTCCTTACCGGCTTTCTTCAATATTCCCGAGATCTTCTTCCTTTTCTCCGACTTCTCCACTTACATGATCTCTTGTTTAACATCCTTGCAGCCTCCGACAACACAGATAACAACAACAATATATGTAGTCATGCAGAAATTCCCTCGCTGCAACTTGAATCTCAGACGGGAATGTCGCACTAAATATACCAGACACTCGTTCTACCTTAGGAGGAAGAGGAAGCTTCTCAACGATTTCCCGAACGTCTAGCTTTAAAGCCCATGTCTATCTTCCTATCTGCCTCACCTAACATTGAAGAACCGCACATTGTTTAGTTCGATAATTCCATCACACACAAATTGCTTCAGTTTTCCAGTGATGCTACAATTATGTTGGCTCCCTTCATCTGCCTGGATTTCTGCAAGAAAGTGACAGCGCCACTATACAAGTCCGCCGTCTTGATAATTGATGATCATAAATAACTTTCATTATCTTTTGTTATAATATATTTAGAGTTAAAGTTTCGTGTATTGGCAACTTGCCCTGTTAAATATTGTAAAAACTAAACAAAAAACGATATTATTGATATTATAATTCACCTGACAATCATACTAACGCCTTAACTGATTTATTGAACTGCATAGAATAGTACAAAACAAAGTCGTTCTTCAGTAGCATTATAATATGTATGTGTATTTATTGTTATCAATAAAAGAAATCCAACCCACACACAATAAATCCAGTAAATAGCAATATATCAAATTGCACTTCCTCCTCGCATTATTCCTTTCTGTAAATGCATCATGCCAGATTACAATCTACAATCGCACAACGCATGTAACACTGATGGTCAAGACAAAAATCTGGCAAACCTTTTGTTATAAAAAATGCATATAAAGTATCAAAACAATATAGTAGTGTTTTAGGCGTTTTGTCAAGTTATCTAAGCAAGCAATGAAATTTGCAGTCCTAAAACATTAAAACCCATCACATTTTAGCCCTATCAATTCAAAAAAAATTTGCAACAAAAGAAGGATGTACATCCAAAAGACAATCAATCAAAAAAATACTTAATCACAGCACCTTAAAAGCAAAACAGTAAGGAAAATGGCTGCTGAATTTACGATTCGATATAAATAAAGACGTGAAAAAAAATAGACAGAAATAAAAAACAAAATGGATGTAGGACGTATAAAAGAGTACTTACTACTTACAATTCTACAAATGTGTTTCTAATAGCATGAAAAAATATGGCATTAACTGTGTAAATGCGTAATACTATCAACTAAACTATTAATGGCCTTGCATTTTTATAGTAAAATTTTACAACTGCTCCACAACAACTACCGTATTTACATCTTTTCGACTAAACCAAAATACTGAACAAGCAAAACAGCAAACCATAAAGTTTCAGTGTCATCATTATTATTGCATATTAAAATCGTATAGACATGCGTGTCTCTCTAAAAATCCACAATAAAAGCACTTTTTCTCTTCTCTCAGGTATGTAAGTGTATAAATGGTAGTTAAGTAGTTTATAAATGTACTACAAGAAATATATTTTTTTGGCATTGTTCTTTCTTGTTAAACACTTTATGCTATCATTTTTGCTCGGTTGCACTTGAAATATGGAGAGTTTGCATGTTTTTTTTGACAAGGTGGAGAATGAGGAGGTGGACGACGAGGAGGAGAAGGAATTTTTATACCATGTGAATATTTTACTTCTTACTTGGTTTCCTATGTTATTGGTATGGCGCTAAGGCGGTTTTTGGTTTTACTTACTTGATATTATATCCCATTTTAAGTTATTCATTTTGTTGTCATATTAGGGCGATATCCCTTTGTCAGAAGAGAAAAAGCTGTAAATGTTCAACAAATGGGAACGAAACCCTATTTCCTGACAAGCAAGTCAAATTATGTAAGGGGCCTTTTATTTCGTTCCTTGTACAAAAATATTATGGCTTCGAACTACATTTATACACATATATTTCTTTGAATCGGAGAAGCGATGGTGCGCAAAAGTAGAGAGAGATAATAAAAGATGGTTTTTAGAAGTTTTTAGTAGCATTTTTATTGACATGGGTACAAGCATTAATTTATATAAAGTTCCTATTTATCTTGCCACGGAATCTCCGACAGATGACAGATGTATGATGAATACATTTAATTGTTCCATTCGTCCATATAACACGTAAAAAGAACTATTTTTAAAGACAAGGAGAAAGAGATGGAGGGAAAACTATGAAGGACAAGCGTTTTTTTGCAGGTGTGCTTTTCTCCAACATAAATGTAGGCGCCACGGCGTAGTTGAATTGATTTTGATGAATTTTATGGCGAAATAAAAGTTTGTCAAGCTAAAAAACAGATTTTCGTCAGCAATCTGGGACAACTCTACAGAATAGACTTCTGTTCATAATTTTTATTCAAACGTCATTATAATTTACTCCGCTTCATATCAAGGGAAAAAAATACATCAAGAACTTACCGAAACCTTATAAAACTGCAGTACTATGCACACACGGGTTTTATAATTTTTATGGCACAAATTATTCTGTGCAATGTGCATCACCATTTATAAAAATTACGTATTAATTTGATCATGGATACAGATACTTTTTTGAACGACGGCGATAGCGGTAGGGATAAAAAACAAAAAACGAAGAAGTTATAGTCCAATATAATAATATACGTAATAGTAATAATAAAATGCAAAAATACAAAGGGATTCCGACAGACGTCAGCCACTACACCATCATCATCACATCACTCACAAATAAAAACTCATCCGTCACACATCACGTTTTTTTGTATGAGCCTTTGTATATTTTTATTATTTCCAGAAGTCTAGTGACTTTTTCATGATGATGACTCCAACTCTGACGGCAATGCAGTCATAATCATATAAATTGCATGGTATCTTTTGCTTGAAAACAGGAAAGCATTTAAAATTACCACCCAACAATCTCCAGACTTATGGAAGTATTAAATTTCTTTATACTGACGTTTCTTTTACTGTAACATTTCATTTTTCATGGCCGATAATAATATAATGCATACCTAAACAGACTGTTTTTATGTAAAAACAAGAAGCTGTTGGTCAGCTCCCTGGAAAAAAAATTTATGTAAAAAACTAAATAAGTAATAAGACACTCATCATTTTTTTTTTCATTTTGAGGGTGCAGCATTTATGCCTTTAAAGTGTGTATGCCTTACATACTACACATGCTTATAATATGGACGTAGATGCCCATCCTATTATTAAAATGTCAAAACAGGATTTACGCAAAAATTTATCATAATTTGTTCATTCACTTGACACCGAAGCAAAATTTTATCAATCCACGTGTTCAAGTGGTACTTGAAGTAAAATGAAGCCTATTATGAGTACTTTTCAAAGACTGATTTTCGTTTTTTACATCAGCTACAATAAAAGAAGCAGTCTTCGTCATCATCAGTCAATCATTTTTTTGATGATGATGGTCGTAACTCTTGATCATAATGAAAAAAACGGTGGAGCTCATATATAATGAAACTCAACTGACTTGATTGGTAATATAATGTTGTAATAATATGTAATTATTATGATAATCTTATGAAGATGAGACAACATTTTTTAAATTAAAATATAAAGAGAAAAAAAATCTTGATCTGAAATGTTAAAAATGATTTGACGGGTGTTGAATTTCCAATGTGCAGTAGCAATCTATTATGATAAGTAGGTATACCTCTATAACATGCGATTTCATTCTGCCCCTGGCATTTTACTGCTAAAGTGCAATATACTGGGTAAAAAAAGAGAAAATGTGATGATAAGTGGGAATATGATATTGTGTATCTGATGTTGATGAAAAGTAGAACATTACCGATTACTTTTAACTGCAAGTCGGTTTACTACATCCCATAAAATATTATTGAATATTCTGCTTAAAAGCGTTACTACTAACAGAATATTCTATGTACTCGTATAAAGTGTCATCATCAGCAGGGTTTTACCGTGTTAACTTCTGCTTCTGCTGCTATTACCCTTTTATCTGACATTCCTGTCTGATGTCTGACGCCGAAATAATGACGAAGAATTTTCAAGCCCTCATAATAATAATAAATATTTTAAAGATAACCGTTGTAATGTGTGTGTAGTATAAGTCGGATAACATAATATAGCAATGTAATATGTATGGATTGGAATAATAAATGTTCACGGCTGAAGCATAGGCATGACAACATATCAGTAATATGATGATGAAGGCTATCTCAACGTCTAACTGATTGTTCAATAAATAATGCTAAAGCTGAAAATATTACAATCATATAATATAAGACAAGCAACGGATAATGTTCAGCCAGTCAGATGATACACTTATTAATAATATCAGGATTTTAACAGCAACAAGAGAAAAATAGCAGAAATGGCAGAGTACTTTAATGGTGGTGGTATGGGATGATAACAATTTTAAAAAATGCTGGGGATGTTTATATACCTACGCGAAAGATATAACTGACAATGATAATGATTAAAGTGTTCGTTATTTTATAGCTGTTATATAGGCACATTACTATACACACATACCGAACACATCACAACACACATACATCATTCCTTATCGATGTTCTCACGGCCTCGATGCTGCTCAACTGAAAATGTTTCTCTGGTTGCTGGTGTGTTGGTTGTGGTAGTGGAGTGATAAGAAACGGCTCTCCTCTCCTGACAGATTCCATTTTATCAGAACGGTCATTGTGTACATTCATTCCATTGACATCACAATATATCTCGAAAAAATTCTTCTAAATGCAGTTTTACTAGCATTGCATTATGATCATATGCTAGTACGCAGAAATATGACATGTTATTTCTATTTCTCTGCATGGAACAAAAGTTCATGGTGGTAGCATGTCTGCTATTTGGTGACAGGTTTAATTTGCCATGATTGTTGCAAGTTTTTGTATCGTGTACACACACTGTTTTCTGCTGTCTGATGATTATGATGATCTTGATCTGCCAGGGTTTCCTAAGAAGGATTAAATAATTTTTCATTAGAGAATTATGTACATAGGAAAGTATTATGTAGGTGGATACACTAATACCTTGACTATAATAGGAGATTGGAGTTTAAAAGTTGCATGTTGCATTAAGTACATTGTTGTTGTATCAAAATGGTCATCATGTGTGCATGAGTAATGGTCAAGACCTTGTAGTAGGTTTTGTCTGTAACAATTTTTTTTTGCTTTGTTGCTATCATAGAAAGTGAGTATGAATGAAGAAAAGCTATTGTTCATACAGAAGGTATTACACGCATACTGTTCTTTGCAATGAAATATTTAGTCATCATCAAATTATCATACGCGATAAGCCTATTTGATTGCATAAGATTAGTGGTGGTGGTGGTGGTTAGGGGATGGTGTCAACAACGACATCCTTAGTACAGGGCGGCGTTGCTCATTAAGCCTCGAGATTAAAACCGTGACAGGCGTTTTATTAGGTAATTCTTCGTATTTACCATGACAACTCCTCCGGCGTTGATTTGAAAATGGGCGCAAGATTTGTCCATAACATAGATAATAGATAGGTCTCTGTTCTATAAAGTTAATTTCAGGGAATTTCATTTTTAAGCGTAATGAGTGACGATTGATGACGACAGTAAAAATATGATTCGCCATTTTTATAGAAAAAAATGGAATAATGCTGTGCTAATTATTATTATTGTTATGTAACAGGGAATAAAGATAATGACAATAAATTTCGCGAAAATGTGTAAAAATATGGCGGCTTCTTGATGAAGAAGTAGGTACGCACTTTTTATTGCTTTTTTCCAACTCATAACAGCGATGGAACGATTTGATTTGTTTCATAGTCAGAACGAATTGCATCATTTCTATTATTTTTATTAGATAAAAAATGTTCTCACTTGGTAACAAAGAATATCAGCAAAAGAACTACAATCAAAGGATAAGACAAGCAAAAAGTATAGTAGACTTTCTAATAAAAAATTTACGTGCAAACGTCTTATATAACAGAGCTTAACCAAAATAATAAAGTGAACAATAGAAACAGCAAAATTACCTTGTAAAAGTAGCATATAAAATCAATTAACACAAAAATTAAGGAAAAGATTTCATTTACAATTTCGGGTTTGACAAATTCCAGAAGAGTACAAAACAAAAAGAAATGCACCAAAGTTTAAATAATAATTAACCAATTTTTGCTACATTATTTTTAGAAATAGATGGACAGACATGCACATACATTCCCATAAACCCCTATTCGCCTCTTCTAAATATTATAAAACACGTTACATTTTCGTGTCTTAACCTGTACAAACAACAACAATGAATTTTTTTCATCCAAACAATGCAAACTGCAAACGAATAATGACTCAGAGTCTCAGTTTTTTGTACAAGGAAGAATGGAAAATGGAATGGAATGCAGACTGATAACGGGATTCGTTAAGAAATAAAGAAAAAAAATGCTTCGAAGCAGAGAAGAGAACAGAGAAGAGTGAGAAAGAGCAAAGTCTGCAACGCCATTCAAAGTAGCAACAACAATGATCGTCATCATCGTCATCCTCTTTTAGAGAGACACAGAGAGAGAGAGGGTATTGGGTATACAAGAAAAGGGAAGCAGAAAATAATATTATGCTACGTAGATTATACTTTTTTTTACAATGTGTGAACTCAATGATGCCGACTTTATTTTGTCCACGTTGCATAGTTGCATACCACATGAGTATTCATACGTAAGTTACTATTTTACTATAATAGGCGTGTATATAAATTGTGAGGAGCTGAAGAGCACAAGTGTAAATAAGAATTCTAGTGAAACTCTCTTGAACTAGCACTCTAGCAACAGCGTCATTTTCATCATCTCACCTTCATCCCCATACCACATTCGCATCTCTATACGGCGACGAATGTAAAATGTAACGGAATATTCTTCTTTTTTATGCCGTCGCACTAGTAGCACTGCTTAAATGTACAAGTTGCAAATTTGTGCAAGAGAGAAAATATTTCCTCTTTGGATTTACGTCGTAGTTTTTTAATAAGCATTTTGTAGAGTTGCAGTTGCAGCTCCTTCGATGATTGCTTGTTGTATGGATGCCTTTCATTTTATTTTCATCATTGATTTTTTTTATTATTCGTGTGCTACATAACATTAATAGTAAGTATGATCAGAAAATGAATGTACGTAATAAACACAAATAAATATGTTAACCTTTTTAACTTTTAACAAAACATTTTTGGACCTGTTTGTTACTCCGCATTTAACTTGATCTACATTATGAATAAGCAATAACAATATATGTTTTTACCAGAGAATAAAATGAGATTGATCTCTGCATTTCCAGTCTGAACTAATAATTAAAATGGAACACATTTCGTTCTCGGAAAAGAGGAGATTTGACATGTCCACAATGTCATGCATGTCCAGGGGATTTTTAGTTCTGTTTAATTTCAACAGAATTTTGGAACAGGTGGGAAAAGAGCCTTGACATTCTTTTAGTATCAGAAGACACAAATACATAGCTATAGGCATGCGTTTATTACAAACTACTGTTGAATGTACTTCCAACTTCCATTAAAGTAGCAAAATGATCATAATGAATTACTTTATGTTTGTTTGCATAAACATTTCCATGAAATCACAAATTTGGCTGAAAAATCTAAATTTCTGGTAAACTATGAATGTGAAATGAACGAAAGGAACCAGAACAGACGCATACCGCACGCCCACCTTCTCTAGCCATTAATATTTTACCTTTTGTTTTGCTAGCTGGTTGATACGGACATTTATGACGTTTGAATTATATATCTCACTCTTCTGCAAAGTCAAAATGTGCAAACTTGTCCCACTCATTTTATTTTGTTCATTGCATTTTTTTGAACAGTGCTAGCCTTATTTCTTAAAAGAGATGTGATAACCAATTTCACGTTACGTTGATTATATTTCCCATCTGAAATGTCCATAAAATGTCTCTTCTCATAATTTTTATGCTCACTAAAACTAGCCTGCTGCTAAATTTAATTCAATTAAAAATTATGGTGTATGCTCGGTTTCATGATGATATGAAAATTATGTGCACGTACTGTAACAAGTGCAATCACTAAAATGCATATTCAAAACACCAATACATTTTCAT
This sequence comes from Entomobrya corticalis, assembly GCA_034694325.1. Classification (NCBI taxonomy): domain Eukaryota; kingdom Metazoa; phylum Arthropoda; class Collembola; order Entomobryomorpha; family Entomobryidae; genus Entomobrya; species Entomobrya corticalis. The sequence goes on from JAQFYG010000120.1 coordinate 38,150, forward strand.
TCACTCCAACTTTATTTAGATTTGACTAGCATGTAGGTATACAGATAATTATGTTTTCTGTACTTTAAAAAGGCAACTTATTTATGTGAGGGCGGTAAAAATCTGCCTTATCTTCTCGCCTCTATTTGCTCCGCCATCAGCTCGAATTACTATTTGTGTGAGAGGACGTAATCTTAGAAGATTCTAAAGGAGATCGCACACAACTGACAAACAAGTGTTTTGTTCTGTGCCAGGTTCAAACGTAAATGGTTAGTGTAAATTTTTTGATGGTGGTTGGTATGGTGGTGGTAATGGTAATGCATCGTCTCCTCCCACCCACCACTCTCCCAAAAAACTACTCCAGTTCTAGTCTCGATAATTTGTACCGTTTCATTTTGTTTTATGACCGTGTGGGTGGCTTGCTAGTTTGATTTTCTTTTAGTGTTCTTTTTTGCTTTGCTGCGCGTCCTAATGTAGCTCTCATAATACTTATTTTTTTATATGTTTTCAAACTGTTTAGCCATTTTTATTTAAAATTTTTTATTTTGTAACTTATCTACTGTTATATAGAATCATGATTGATGGTGTGGCATCATCATCTACGTCTCTAGCAATTTCACAATCATTAAATGCCTTTTATTTCTTACGACTGTTTTTCTTTTTGAGCTCTCTTCTTCATGTCGATCTCGATTAGCTCAAGTGCATTCAATTACAATAAAATGTAAACAAAAATAATAATATTTCTACGTATTTGAATTAGACATCGAATTTATTACCGCATCTAACATTTTACGTAAGATCTTTCTTAATGATGGATTTGTTCTCAAAAGGAAATACGACACTCTTTACTTTAAATTATATAATATATATGTATAACTTTGATTTGGCACAATAACACAGATATCGAAATAAGAAGAAATTATAGGTTTTATAGTACTTATTCAAGCAAATATATATGAAAAGGAATAAGGATGAAGTGAAGTTAATGCACAAAAACGTAATAAAATGATTGCATGGTCGATGCTGATTTTCATGCATGCACGGAAAGATCCAGAGTTCATAACACTCCACTGTCCATTTACAAAATTTACATAGAACTTTACTCCCATTTCCCTCTTTGGTTTATGATTTCACTTTGAAAATGGGTTCTGCGAAGAGTAAAGCGAAGAAGAAGGAGATCAGCGACACAGAAATAATAACAATACAATATACGTATAATAAGCAAGCACTTATGGCGTAGTAGCTCAGATAGAGCCCTTCTGGCTTTTTTACTTCTTATTTCATTTCATTTGACTCACAATCAGTTCACAGTTCTCTCTCTGTCTCTCGGTTCATGCGTTTGGAGTGGAAGGGCAAAGTTCGATTGAGAAAGGCAAAAGGAAAGAGGCGTATTGGTTTACAAAGAAAAATGAAAATACGACATATAACTTCTTAACTAACTATATTCATGCTGGTTACAAGACAGTATTTACCAAGTAAGTTATCAAATGAAACGGACAATTATGCACTTATTCAAGGATGGATGATAGTAAAGGATGCGTGGAATTTCTACGTTTCATGTATATTTCTCCGAAGAAGTCAAATAAAGTAAACAACTTATGGATGTTTACTCTACTAGGCATGCTTATAATTATAGATGCAAGGATGCATAACATTACTAATTCTAATATATCATATATTATATACTAACTATATAATTTGCATTTATTTTGTTGACTGACATGTCAGCGGACAAAACATTAAAAGCCGAGTAATAATTAGGTATACATACGTATAGACTGTAGACTTTGCTCTTAAACTGAGCACTACGCATATTCATGTACGTTTACCTAATGAATCTTGTGATGCTTTGATGATGCTTGATTGCCAGCTCTATATTTATTTACGTTGAATTGGAGCTTCACACACATGTGATTTTATTCATTAGCATCAAGAAAGACTTTTTAATGAAATGACATTCAATTTCACTGAAATATGTGATAAGAGCATCTAGACACAAACATACCAAGTAAGTATGAATACCTATTTTATACTTTATACCAAGTAATGTTGTTGAAAAATATGTAAATACTGTATACCAGGAACTAATTTTAAAAGCTTGGATGAATGATGAAATATTAGCATCAGAAATGACGCAGCGTGCTCATTGTTGCTGTTGCTGAGCGGAATAAAAGATTGGAAAGATTGGCAAAATGTTGGAGTGCTGAGCTATATGAATGGCAAGCTGTCTATGTTTATTGGCTTGCATAACGTTTAATTTCCCTCCACCCACTCCCACCGTCAGTCATTGCATCGTTTAATTACGATCAGAAGCATAGAGAAATAGGTTTACAGAATACCTTTATATATAAATTTCATTCAGAAATAAACATCGACGTAGAACAGCATAAAAGGCTCAAGTCTTTGTAATTGTTTGATACTGCGCTGTTGGTGGGAGAAGGATCGTATCAATGTCGAGATTGTTGTGATTTTGGAGTTTCCATGTGGGAGAATGCACAGAATTGACTAGTTCAAATTGAACTCTTGATTCTGACTTTTGATGATGATGCTTACTGGAATGATCTTTGAACTAGACATGTTTCCATGAATGAAAATTTCAATGAATCAGTTTTTCATCACTCTCAACCAGTCTGTAGAGCATAAAATACTCGAACTGATTCATACAGTTGATGTGTGTTTTTGGCTGCTTCAGTGAATTTCCATTGAGAAAAAAAGAGGATAAGCTTACAAACAAATGCAAATGGGATGAAAGATGGATGGATTTACTCTCTCACAGTCAATAAGTAAGTCGGTTGGTCGATATAATTATAGATACCTACATTCTTATTAAGAATATTCTAGCGAATTGTTGTTGTTAATGAGACTGTCTCTGACTAACTGTGTATTATTTTATTAGTACGTATTACGGATGTATGGTAGTAGAGTAGTAAGTTAACAACGTAAATTCCATAAAATAAAAACTTTTTTTTGTACAAAGCACGTTGTTGTTTCCTCCTCTTTTTGTCTACTGAGGAAAAACTGGAAATTGTTATAAATGATGATGATGATAACGATGGTTTTCTCAAAATGTAGATATGAGTGATTGCTGTGGGCGTATTATTTTAGTGAACAAAAATACCCATATATTATATACAATCATATTGTTATTTAAAGTTAATTTTTCCTTACAAATTGTCTTTGAATTCTAATTCTATTTAAGAAGTAAATACTTCCCCGAAGCATAGGGAACTTTATGAAAATTCTTGTTTTTAGTGAAGGAGGAACGGTTAACATAAGCATGCTAATATCATGGGGCAAACTGAACTAGACAGTTTTAATGAAACAAAGTAATCCTTCTGTTGCAACAAATCGGACCATAACAATGATAGCATCCGGGACAGGGATTACAGTAAACTATATACCTATACTGTGTATTCAGTATCCACTGCTAACACCACAAACAATAGAAAAATGTATAAGTTTTTATCTAGTTTAGCAAACCACGTTTTACGTGTGACATCAATGACAAATATGCACATATACATAATATGTACATGGTTTAGAACACTGCCGCCACCACATTACAGACAGTAAATATTTGCTCTCACAGAAAGCAAACTCATTGCAACTGGTGTGGTAGTGATGATGACTGCCGTCTGTCAAATTTTTGTAGCAAAAACCCTATTGTTTGATGAAGAACCGAGCGTTTATTGCCATTTTTGCTACCAACTCTCTGGACCACCATCCAGTATCATCGTCATCCTTGTAATCAAACATATTTCACGGATGTGGTACAAATTGCAGACATGAGAGCATATTCTGTCAAATTCTATTCTTTCATTTGCTTAAAGGCATATGAAAATGGCATGTGTAAATACAATTTTTTGTGGATGTTGCAGAATGCAGTGTGCAATATGTATGTATGTTGTATGTACATTTGTATGATATATTTATAAGATAAAAATGGCGGTACGTCAGACTGGGATAACCACTGAAGTGAATGGACAAGGGGGAGTATATAGTTTGTTCTGTTTGAGCAAGTGAACGCTTCCAAGAAGAAGGGATGAATGACTATGTTTGCTTACCGGACATTTGTAATTTAGTTTGTTGAAGAAGCCATGTACTTCCCCCTCCACTCTTCTGTAAAAAAATCACTGTTTTGTGGACAGGTGGAACAAATAGCAGAAAAAAGCTTTAGATTTTTATCGTCATTCATTGCGATTCTACGAATGCACTCATAAAGTTATAAGCATTGCTGTGTCAATCGACGGTAGGGTAAATAGCAAAAAGATGAGTTGGTTTGCTGACGCCTCCAGTGCAGCCAAGTGCAAACATGATTTACGTACTTTCAAAATTCAGGAAACAAAGAATTTCAGGCGTTTTACTATTTTGTATTGCTATTTTGTTGTTAATGATGACGGTGTTTCCAGGATTTGAAACAAGATGGAGAATGCTCCAACTGAGTTAATATTTGCTTTTAGTTGCTATTTTAGTTACAATGGACTCAATGTGAAAAACAGATCTACTTTTGACAAAAAATCTGGACGAACCACAAAACCAGACCAGATTTGAAATGTATAAGTTTTTTACATTGAGCTGAAAGCTTACTTCATTCAAATTTATTCATGAAAGTTTCATTTTCCTGCGTTCATGAAGAAAAGCTGTGGAATTAACTAAACAACATCATGTGTGACCGACATCATCATCCTGAAAATTTACTAACAAACAAACATCCTTAGAAACACGGTGACCTGACACATCGCATGTGACGGCAATGCTGATGATGATCTAATGACACACCCGCCAAATACCTTGTAATCTCTCTACCACACCCCCGCATTTCAAGATAAAACCTACTTGATAAGTATTTCATTATATAATCATTTCATAAGCCTTTATCTCTGTAAATCTTCTTGGTGAATGAAAAGAAGTTGTTGCTTGAATGATAACAAGAATCTCTGTTTCTGCAGTCGGAAGGATTGCTATTCCCTCGTGATTATCAAAAAACCTTTTTCTGAAAATTTTAAAGACGATGCGATGCTCCGATCACATGAAGAGAGAGAGAAGGTTGTTGATATGCAGCACTGATAATCTTTTCTAGATAGTCCCAATAACCTGACGAGCTCCCAACGAATCGCAGCGCTTCAAGTGGAAACACACCTTCAATTAATGACGGAACATTTTTAATTGAGCGGTTGCGATGTCAAGAGGATTACAAACAAAAATCCTTTCCAGAACCATACCAGTAATCAGCACAGCATCCAACAGAGCGGCATATAGCAAGAAGATAAATCTATCCTATCATTTAATAATAAATAATAAAATAGAAAAAGAGATAACAAGGAAAAAGTACAAAAAAACATCTGCGGAACATTCATGATTATATATTTATCCTAAAGAGGTAACATGTTTATTTTTTAATTACGGCGACGACGATGTCGTCGTTTGTCGACTTCAAAATAATAAAAATGATAAGTTTTTTTTGTTGTGCGTGCGTTTTAGCCTTTTTATGCAACAATTTTGTCCTTCTCTTGCATCAGCTCAATAAACATGCTCTCATGATGATGCGGATGAGGGTTTTTTATGTGTGTAAAGTAACTGCTCATAATATAATGATGAGAGGACGATTGGATGGATGTTGATCTTTGACTGAACCCATCCACTTTATTTTGATGGGATGCAATAGCGCTTCTTTTTCGAAGTAAGTGCTATATATATTCTACTAGCTAACAACAAATTTGTGTGGCCAACAAGCTCAAAATGAAGCAATAATTGAACATTTAATATCATTCAGTTAGTCATGAGTCTTCTTGGCAACAACGTGATCAACTGACACAACGACGACAAAAAAATCGTCTTGTAACTAGGCAAGATGTGTGGTGACAAGAATCAAAACGGCTCTCATCTCATCGTCATCATCATCGAGATCGTTCCTGTTTCACTTTGTGCATGCACGAAACATTCGTGTTGCGCTGCATGTTTTTTTTGAATGGCGGCGGTGATCTTGATTGAAGGATCACAGAAACAGCTCATGAACACAACTTTCCATAATGTTCTCCAAGAAGACACATAAAATATTTATGAATGCATGTAATATTTTTTCCTAATCATAATTTCAGAGTAATATAAAGTTAAACTATAGCCTGTGTATCTTAATTAGTTTTGCTTAGTTTGAGTCAGAAAATACTGTCATGTCATGTTCACTAGTCATGCGAATTGTAAGGCGGAAAAGGATTACTTGTTTTCTTCTAAAAAAATAAACCCAATACAAGAACATAACAACCATGCAAATAAACTGTTTTTAAAAGCTTGTAATTTATTTTCTAAACAAAAAAAATATCAACTTGGCTCCATTTTTGTAATAAAATTTAATAACAAAACAATAATATTTATTAATGTCAAGAGTTAAACTGTTGGTCATCCCCTACTACATTGCAAGATCATTCAAAAAATTGCTTTCTGGGTCAAATATTATAAATTGCAGTAAAATAAGAAGGTGTCCTTTCAAAAAAGTAATTTTCCAAGTGGTATTTACGCTGCCATGGCATAATAATAATGGCATGTCACTCTTTACTTCACAGTTTACATGCCTATCTTCATTTTCATTGCATTCTTTCATTATTATTACCTATCACAACTATTATTATTATTAAGTGCTACCTGCAAACTCGCTTTACATTTATTATTTTTACTAATAAACATGTAAGCTGCTGAAATAGGATGTATCAATGAATGAACAAAAAATAAAATCTCTCAAGAAAAAAAGCATTTAAGTGAGTCGGTAGTCAGTAAAATAATTATCTGCAATCATTGCATTGTTTTTATAGCTGTTGCAGTGTTGCAGAGTGCATGCATACCGTACAATAAACATAAAAAACTGTGATAGTAGAAATGTTATTGTTGACGATGATGATGATGAGGATGCATCTTGCACCTCACAAATAAACATCATAATCATCATCATACCCATTTTTTCAGCAGCATTTAAGGTGGTAAGTCATATGACGGTGAGTGGTATGCACACACCGCCACCATCCACCTCCATCATCCAAATCCAAACCACTCATTCCGTATAACAGCAGCAGTGAATCTCTTTTCTCTCTTGTCTACTTCCGAGTAAACAGACTTGAAAAACATGTTTTCATTCTGCGTTGTTTGCCGTGTTGCTGTTGCTGCTCCTCTCAAAAAAAACTCTGAATGTGAGTGAGTTTGTTTGTAGCTGTTCTTGTATGCCAGTATGAATGACTCTCTGTTGCTCTCTATGATGATGATGACGATGACGACGATTTTAGTTTAGGATGATGATGTACCGTTACTCTTCTCTGGCAAAGACGCAGATACTCAAGGTAGGTAGTAGTGGGCTCTCGAAAAAAAACCTCCACACACACTCACAAAATCTATCACATGCATTCACTTAGCACATGTATAATCATTATATAAATATTGGCAAGTTGAAGAGTTAAAGTTTAATGTTAGCACGTAATATGTTTATAAACATATAGCTCGTGGAGGAGGAGGCGATCGAAAAATAATGATTGCTCTCTCTCTCGAATAACGAAGGTGAGAAAGACGCAGGCAGATAGAGAGAATGAGAGGGAGTTTGTCATAGAGAGGCTCTACATCAAAAACAAGATTTGGCGAAAGGAGTTAAAGTTAAGCAGAGACAGAGTAAGGAAAAGAATAAACAGATGTGGGAGGCAGAGTAGTGAATATTGTGAAGGACTCTCATCATCTTATGTAGTCATCATGTAAGGCTATACCTGTCAAGTGTTATCTTCCTACCTGCTGTCGTTACTGATGATGATCAAGTCACTTATGTAATCCTTCAGCTGTGTAACTGTGTGCCTGTTGTAGCATGCCGCACATGAGTATTATGTTCATATATATTGTACTTTATATTTGGTAAATATATATATATTGGCAATATAAATGTATCTATATAACACATTGTAGTTATCTTTTATGATATAGTATCCCTATTCAAAAAATTTAATCTTTTGAATTGGTTCTTTTTAGTAGAAATGACGTCCCTTCTCCCGAAAAAAAAATTGATTTACTTTCTTTTCATGTTTGCATGCCTTGTACAAAGTTGTATTCAGTTTTATTTAGCTATTCAACCTACGCTTTCTATTCCCACAAAATATATTATTGCAAGCTGGAAGGATTGTTGCAACATATGTGTCCCACTTGTGCCGTTATTTTTATTCATTTTCATTGAGAAAGTAGCTGGAGAAATGTTCTGAATTTGTTGTACACTCACGCGTCATCATCCCATAAATAAAAACATAAAGATATAAAAGATACACTTCCTCATATTGTGGGAGTACAAACAAGAGTCAGGCCAATACATATGTAAAAATGTTCCAGAACAAAATATAATCTCTCAAAATAGCTTGTTGATGGGAAAAATAAAAATTGCATTAATACAAGAAGCTCTTTTGCGTAGGTGTCGGTGGAATAAAAATAAATAAAAAAGACCGAGATGAGATCGGAGAAGAGTAGTAGTGACAAGGAATGGAATGTTTTGTCACCTTTTTGTACAGAGGGTCGGATATATTTTACAGGAATTATTACTGTTTCGAACTAGCCGAAATGAGTATGCCAATGTACCTAAAGCTATTGTCTAAGTTTTCAGGAAAAGTAATTATGTGTACGTTTTTTCCTACCTAAAGCATTGTATTATGTAAATGCAGTTTTTGAAGTATTTTGACTTACAGTGTAGGTCGTTTTATGTACGTCTGTATTGTGTTGATGGAAAATATTCCCTTTTTGACTAATTTGTGTATTTAGATCCTTTTGGATTATTATAAGAAGCTTAAACTTAAAATGTTAATGAACGGTCAAGTTGAATGACGTTTGTCCTAAATTAGTATTAGCTCGAGCCTTCGGGTTCTTTGTCCTTTCTATTTTTACGTGGTTTATGACTTATTGTATCTTTTTACATTATAAGTACGAATTTGTCTCATTGTTACTTTAACGTTATAAGTATGCATCTCGCCAGAGTATAAAAGGGCGAGAGCACTTCTACAAATTATCTCCAGTATTATCTTTGATGTCTGCCACGCATTCTGGTGGTTTGACTAGCGGTTTTCATTGTTCCCGTAAAGTTTTCATTTCCAAAATAAAATAACTATATTGACAATTTAAACCTACACCTGGAGATCAAGCAAAAAGTTATTGAAAGCATTGGAAGCATTTCAACAAGCCATTTTCATTTCCATTCTCGTGGTAATCCTCCTAAAAAGCTACATCACTTTGATAGCTAGCATTACGCGTCTTTATAGCCATTTCACATGTAAGCCTCCCAAAAAGCTGCGTTCTTTGGCAGCAAGCATTACGTTTCCTCATAAGTTCTCACGTCGCCCCATACCTACACCGGCAAAGCAAGCCTTCTTCATCTCATCATCAACAAACCGAACATCCCAAAAACTGACAATTGTGCCAAAATAACATGGTCCTTCGAGCCGGATTTTATGAACTAGTGAATTTTAAATACCCGAACAATTTTAAAAGTGAAGTTTGCTTTACCAACAACATTTATTCTAAGTAACTTTTAATTTTAAAGTGCAACAAGTTGAGTGAAGCATTTTGAGCCAGCTTGATCACCTGACTTTTTAGTTTTCCTCATTTTGTGCTTTTTGTGACAAATTGAAGCAACCTTACTTTTTTAATTGAGCTATAAAGCTTGACGGACATTAACCAAGCTACTTTTAATTAATTTATATTGACGGCAATTGTTTAGTTATTCGTGAACAGTAAAGTGAAAAATGGGCGACGAAGTGAAACGAAAGCGGTATGCGGCAAGAATCAAGAAGATACTTGATAAAGTCAGAGCACATCCAGCCACCCCCATTGACCTCAGCATGGCCACCCTCCTCCAAACTCATGTCCAGATGCTGTTTACTACCTGCAGGGAAGCACATGAGAGACTCGTCAACGCCTGTACCAATGACCATGCAGCGGAAGTTCATGAGAGGGCTTTTCAACAAGTCAAAGCCTATTTCATTGAAGTCCAGTGTGGTTTATTGGGGATCGTTACCAGTCTTACCACAGCACCAGCAGCGTCTGGAGGAGAAGGAGGAGGAAGGCATCGATTCAACGTTAAGTTACCTGCAATCGACAACAGACCAAGAGAGCTGCTAGCCACAGGGGCCAGCAGTAACACCACCTCCTCCTCCGCCCCCACAGCAAGGAGAGGTGGACCACCATCAACTGCCATCAGGGCACGCCATGTCCTTCTCGGTCAGGACTTCCGCAATAAAGTAATCGAGGACGCAATCACAAAGGGACCTGGGCACGATCCAAGTGCTCAGGAAGCAAGATTTAAATGGGTACTCTCTAGCCTCGTGGAGGTGGAGCCGAGCCCCATACTTATGGGTCATGTCACCACTGACACTGACTACAGCCAACATCAAGTAGAGGAACCACCAAAGGTTCACACATTACAAAAAGATAAACTAACCATTCCACATGTTTTAGATAACCATAGCCGCGACCTTCAAGGACATTTTGGTGTTGGAGTCCCTTTCAACACGCAGAAGACGCTACTTGAAGGCTCAAGGGCTATGGCACCCCGGCGTTGGCACTCAGTCGACAGGCGACTACAGTGCAACCCAGCTCATCAGCAGCAGTGCACCCCCTCCATGCCGGCAGTAAGCCTAGGGCACTTTGAGAAAGTGCTATCTGGGGACCCCATGGAAGAGATGAGAAGGCCACACCACCCTTCTCGTAATCAAGTAACTCATCAGCAGCAGAATTTCCCCTCCATGCCAGCGGTAGGCCAAGGGCATTTGAAGAAAGTGCTATCTAGGGACCCCGTGGAGGAGATGGGAAGGCCACACCACCCTTCCCATAATCATGTAACCAGTAAAGGAAGCAGCACCGCCAAAGTACCGGTCGTGTTCCATGCTTCAGCCAAGGTGTCCGGAGTCTCCCTCATCGACCCAGTGCTTGTTGGAGCCACTCAGGACGACCTCACTCAGCAACTCAGTGCAGCGGTGCCCCCAGCCGGCACCCGATACCGAACGCGGTCAAGCCATGACCCTACCGCATCAGCAGCAATCCCGGAAGACGAGAAGGAAGCCGCTCCAACTGTACGTGC
>JAQFYG010000121.1:0-49021 GCA_034694325.1 Entomobrya corticalis
TTTAAATGAAACTGACTAAAACATAAAAGTGAAACATGATTTTTGGGCCCAAAGTTTTGGGCCCAAAAATCATGTTTCACTATCATCATACTTATATAACAAATAATAATTTTGTAAGTAACTGAAATATCTACAAGCTTATTTATTGCTGATTCCTATCCCGAAGAGCGAAGAGTATCGAATTACTTAAAATTAATTTCACTTGAGGTTAAAACCCCAATCTATTGTAAATGTAAATAAATAACTTTGTAATTGCTTCACACATTATTGTGATGGAAATAATGTTGACTGTATATTCAAATTCGTTTTGTCATCGGCTATTTATTAAATTGATCAACTAATATTAAAATACTTTATGGCAGCTTAAATGGTTGGATAAGCGCCAGCTAATATCAACAAAAATTTTCTTTGTACACAACTAAATACCAACGGACAATTCCAAAATCGAAATATGCCTTTTTCTTATAATTGAATCAAACTAGCAGCCTGTTCAACTACGAACTTCTCCATGATCGCAGGCGTATTACGCTCCACGAAGTTATCAGCCCCGATGTGAATTTTGAGTACAGAACACGAGCGCCAGTGCATCACAAATACCCTGTTTCTCATCAAAACAGGATTTTGTTTGGCACTTTCTTTGAATCCATTCGAAACTGCGTATACTGCTCCGAGTTTCCCGTAAACAAACAAAATCGTCAACGCAAATGCTACTGTACAATACATACTAACAATAATAAGTAAACGCTCGTTCGATGTGTCTATTTCCGACCGAAACACATCCACGAGAATGTCAATAAATAGTACTTGTGCTACTATTACACAGCATGCCGTGCTGAGTATAATTTGATTTGAGTAAATTTCCCGGAACAACTTGACTAGCAACTGTATTTGCCGGTACAAAAGGAATGCTTTCTCAATGTCGTCATTCGTTTTAACATTATCTGCTTTACAGGCAGCGATGCTTATTAAGGTGCAAATCATGTGAGATTTTACCATCAGGAATGGGACTACAAGGTAGAAGATACTGCATGCGGACTGAAGATACAGAAAAAACCCAAAAACTGCACCGCTTCTTGCAATCACCTCAACCACACCCCAATCATTCCCGTTGTCCAAAAATCCAAGCCTGTCAGAATTCCAACACTGAGGAGATAGCCAGTATCCAACAATCACCGGAAAACATGGGCTTAGAAAATGGAAAATGTACATCAGCCACATTGGGCAACAAGTGATAGATATTGCCTTGCAAGTCCATTCAAAAATTCGCCACTCCCATTTTGAAAAACTATTTAACGAATTAATTTCCGGAAATTTTTCCAGTGTGGCTAGTAGCAAATTCAGTAAATTTACGATTTCTTTCGTATATAAAGCAAATACACGGCATAATGGTATTACGGTTCCGTAAACAACAAGGCCTACTTGAATGTATGATTTGCTCAAAGATTTATTCGGCAATTTTGACCATGTAGAGATTATTTGAATGAGACATAAGCTGACATAACAAAAATTATATATCACTAAAAATCGTCGAATTCTTCGATCAGATTTTGGTGGTCTTAAAACAACACGTTTTATATTGTGATCCCATGTAAACGGAATAAATTGAAACATCCCGGTGGTGGCAATCACAAAGCTACATATATCTTTGTACTTTTTTTCTATCATATTTAGAACTGTTCACTTGGTCAAATCCAGCTTTAAAGTTTCTAAACTTTACACAAATAGTGTGCTCAATTTGCTCTAAAACTGGTCAATATATTTTTTAGATTTAGAGAAACTTGTTCTCTTTGCATCCAAAAAAGTATGATAAATAATTTAAATTAGTTTAGATAAGAATAAAAACAGAATAGTTTAGATTTTTCTGTAAATTTGACGTTCTCTTCTAGTAATAAGCAGTTAATAACCGCTTAGATTCTCATATCAACAACATCAGTGTACTGTACACCCAATAATATTTATAAATTAACGCTTAAGCTTCGTCGAAACGTTGCTGAATAACTTAAAACCTTTATCCATCTGAGCTTAAAAGTCCTCCAATCAACATATAAATTACCTAATGATCTCATTACGAACCTTTGGAAATGGAAATACTACTGTGCTTTTATTGATTTGTCATGAGGAAAATTTTTAGTTTATGAAATATTTATTCAAAATTTAACGACCACTCCAATCATTTGACCAGCTCGCAATATGAAATTGACTTAAGTCAGGTAATATGCTAGAACAATCAGCTATGCGGCGTAAAACCAGTTGGATACATTTCTAACAGTAAATAAGTTCTAACTATGTGAGCATTAAAATTTTAAGGGTGAATCTAGCTATAAGCTCTATGATACGAGATCAAACAATCAGTTTTTTTATTGCAAAAAAAGCTCAAAACGTATACATTTCATATTTGGAAAATTATTTACATATAAATCGCTAGAATATTTTATAGGCTGTGATATGCCCTATAGTGAAGTTGCGTAACTAACCAGTGAAATGAATATTTGTTTTAAATAATTAAAGTCATCTGGTCAAGGGGAAAAGCAAATTTATGGCATAAAGTAAAATGATAGTTGAATATATGCTAGTTACAAACTGTAAATGTCTACATTGCAAATAAATTATTTAGTAGCCGTATGTTATAGCGCTGGGAAGTACGACCTAAAATAGAAATATTATATCTTTGATTCGAGTTTCCATAAGGTAATCACTCCGTTTACGAAACAATAATTCAAAATTTTGGGACCATTGGAATTATTTAAAATCTGCTTACGTCAAATAATATATCAAAACGATCATTACTTTCATTTTAAAAATATATTATCTCACCAACGGCATCAGTTCTTTTGGCCTGGTTGGTTAAATTATATATTTCCTCTCCCTCAGTTACATGTCTCTTGACATTTAAATAAACGAATGTTGCCGGAAAGTATAGATGGCCCTTGGCATGCCCTAAATTGTTTTTCATGATCAGCCAGCCTAATGAATATTTTTTTAAATATTTAAAATGCACATGAAATATTTGTTTACGATTTCTATGCCTAAAACTGACAAATTAAGAATTTTGAAAAAATTCGTGAACAAATAAATAGTTTGCACAAATTTTTAACATACTGATTATCTGAATATTTTGTACAATTTATGGAAATGTAGCATGCTTTCATGGCGTTGGGAGACCTGCTGAACTAAAACATTGTTACAATGACATTTTACTTTAGCAAAGAGACATTTTGGACAAGAGGTATTTAAGGCATCATAAACTAGCTTCTATTTACCTAGGAACGATTCTACTAATCAATTTGTCTTTAGTTATCAAAATTGTGTTTATACTATTTGGTTTAGGTTTTGAAATTATTTTGACCAAACAAAATTATGATCACCATTTGTGAGTCTTCCGTTGGTTTGTGAATCTTTGTTGCTACATGCTTTTTACAAAATAAAAGCCTATAATCAATTAAAGTAATATTTTTGCTTTCTACAACTTTTATTAGTTTTGTTTTTCTGCCTTGCAAACAATCATCAGAAGCTGTAACAGACACACATGAAAAATATGAACCATTTTAAAACTTAGATGATAAAGTACAAAATTTATATCTCTTTGTCTTATTCGGTTCATAGGATTTGGTAAAAATCAAAAAGTTTAACTCTTTCTAAATGAAAGCACTATTTGTCATGTTGACAGACACACACACAGACATGAAGTTAATTTCATAGCAAAAGAGTGGGTGCCTCTACTGAAATTAATTTTCTTTGTCTTCAATTTGATTACTCATTGAATACTTAATTGGTTGATCAACAAAGAATTAAATACTTTGGAGCTACTTTAATGGTTTGGTTAATTTCTGCTCAATCGATTTTACTTACACTTAAAAATATATACAAAAATATACAAAAAGACTAAATTCAACGCATTAAATAAATCACTATTCAAACTATTATTTAGAAAGAAATATTACCAATCATTATTAATAAGACTTATTTCTGTGAACAATTAACCGCCAGCAAAAAAATGGCGTTTGCGAAATAAGCTCTAATTCAATTGATAAATACAAGTTTTTATATTCTTACTATTTTTCGCTATCAATTGCAGGAATTGAAGTATGATTGGTAAGCCCGTTTAAAAATTTAATATGTTTTGTAAATATGAACTAGATTTTATAAAAAAAATATTGGCAAAATGATATAGTTCTTGTTTTGTGCATAATATTGAGCTCAGTATTTTGTACATTTTGTGTTATTGCATAACAAATTAAGATGCAACATTTTACAGGTAGGTGTAGATTATTAGTAATTTGTGTCGTTACTATGCGGTTATATTATTGTAATGGGTATCGGAAACTGTAAAAATACCAAAGTTGCAATCATTATGGAAACATTTCATCAAAACAAAAAGAAAAAACATACATTGTGGAAAAGAGGAGTGTGTTTTAACTGAAATTTTATTTAAATTTTATTTTCATATATCAATAATAATTAGTATTGCTGAAGCATTCAAAATAATCCTCCTGATCTTCAAAACTTAAAACGTGAGAACAATCGCATGATATTTACAAATTATTCCCCGTATATCAGTTTCTTTTATTTGATGAAAGGCGATGATACTGTTAGATCGAATAAAGAAATGGGTTATGGGCTATGGCATAAAATTACGAACATGTTATTTCTATATCATGTAGTTTGTGGTCGTCGGTCTGACATCTTCTCACTCTCAGAAAATATAACTCTATTTATATTACATGAATGTATATCATACATCAACCTTCCTGGTAAACTAGCATGAAGACAAGGAAAATAATGCTTGAATTTTTTGCATCCATTTTTCACCAAATAAAGTACTGTGCAATGACGTCTGACCAAATACAATTATTGCGACTTTTCGAAGGATGAAGTTATAATTCTTTAAGATTTAAAAGCAAAACTGCAAGAAGGAAGAAGTATTCAAGATACATGATAAAGTGCTACATACACAAACAAATCTTAAATCTACTGTCTGCATCTTTAAAAATTTTCTTGAAAGAGTTGCTGAATAACTGGAAATGATATCATCACATCTCTTTCAAAGCTGTGCATGATCTATGTCACGCCGCTAAATATTATGCCTCCAGAAAGCCTTCCTACAGCATCATTCCAGCTTAGACTCAACAGATAATACTCGCCTAATCATGCCTCTCCTCTGCCTTCTGCTTATTCAGAGAAGCTACGTTAGATATAATATTATTATGATGTCAGTTTCTATGTCTGTGTCCCGTCCGCTCAGTCATACATCAAAACGGCCATTAATTTTGGATTTTATATGAACATTTTCATTTAAACTATTATATAAACCAATGAGTTAGTTCTTGGAAGTTAACTAATTATTGCGGTGGAATATCATTATCATTTTATTTTAGGATATGCAATAAGAGTTCTGGTTTTAATCGTTTGTCTACTTTCTGCTACAGTTAAGGTGGCAATTTTTTCTGTCGAGTCGTTACCTGATTTTCTTATGCGTTGCGTTTCACAGGCCATTCTTTTGCCATTTTCATTTTTACTTTGGCTCTTCAAAGAGACGACTGGATTTCGGCCCAGTAGTATCCTTAAAAGTTTTTGCATCATAACCTAATTCCCATTTGATTTTTAAATCTACAACAACAGGTAATTAAACGATAGTTAGGTAAATAGTATAATATTTAAATAATTTGTGGAGTTAAGAGTTGCTAAGCGCCATTTAGAAAAAATATTTAAAACGAGAGTTATGACGAGTTGACGTTTGCAAGATTAAACAAAAGGTTTGGTTTTGTTTCGTGATTTCACTGAAAGAAACTCAAGTGGTTTACTTTTTGCTTAATTGTTTCAGTTAATCCAGATGCTCGGATCTTTTAAAGGGGTTCAAAATCTGTGGAGCCGATAAAAAACTTGCAAAAAAGGTTGGTTTAAAGAAATAATTGTGTTTTAATTTTGAATATGCAGTTTGGAAATACTCTTAGCCTTAATTAGTAAGATCTAATATCTTTAGGATAAAGTTTTGTGATTAAAATTTATATTTTAAATGCGCAGATCACCAGAGATTTGACGAGCTCGAGTTAATCAAATGGAAGCATCAACCTTCGTTATCTGAAATTTGTTCACAAACGAGGTGGCAGGGTGACTAGGAGGATGGCGTTTATTGGAGAGGAGGAGATTCCAGAACGAATACAACATAGAAATTCCCTAGGACATCGACAATATCTCTCTGTTATTCTGAAACAGCATATTTCTGTGAATTCCATGGATGGCAGAGTAGACAGGTAATAAATTTCATAACAAATACATTAAAACATCGCTAAAACACTAGAAATAGTTGCTTTAGGATTTGGAAATTGCTAAAAAAATTTAGAAGGTAATAATTATTTTATTTATATGAAGACCATTATAAGTTGATAATTTTGCTTTTACAGATATTAAGAAGGGTTGCAATATCTATTTGCTACTGACGTCAACTTGCGAGTTGAGGATGGCAAGGAAAAGAGTGCAAACAGGATCGCAATGAAGATCTCAAATAACTTGATCACTATAAAATGCCGGAGACAAAGGCAAGGTATATTATTTAATATGTTTAAAATACTCTAAACTCTTTAATAATACGACACATCAACTTATTGGCAACAATATGGCTAGTCGGCGGTCACCAGAAATAGAACCTGAGATAGTAGGATATAAAAATATCATGTGTGTATTCGCTTAATGTAAAAGCGTATCCAAATTAACTAACTGATTTACTATTAAAATTTAAGTTCGTTTGTAAGGGGATTATTTGTTTAGAGAATATAAATTTAGTTTAAGACGTTTGCGTATAAATAAGGTGCATAATGATGTTTCCATCTTCTTTGCAATTTGCTTCCAATTTTTCGGATATTCGCACCTTTCTTTAAACTTACTTAGCAAAAATTATTGCAATGCTAAAGTCTTTAGTGCTCTGGCAATACTTTTACATTTTCTTTCACGGGTCACAAATGTTTTTAATGTATAAAATATATTATGTTGGTATAAAGTGATGCACATGATCGATTTATGTGCAAAATGTACTTACGCATTAATTGATTACACGAAGGAATGATTATGCTTGAATCCCAGTAGTAAAAGCCGATTCGATTAAAGCTTAAAAAATTATACAAAATTGTAAGATGATTTTGCGATCATTGTTTAGATTGTATAGAGTCTGTAAAAATGTACTTTTCACTTTAATATTGACGATTTAGGGTTGTATGTTACCAAAATACCACACAATTACTGGAAATTTGATTTCTATCGTTTATATGCTAATTTTCTTGTGGCTTATGTAACTAAACATATAAAATATTATATGCCATACGTTTACAAAATGCTAGCTCCATGTAGAGTTTACTCTTCTTTTACAATTATTGAAACATCAGATGAACTTGGCCGACAAAACCATCAAATTTGTTTCAATATTTGGATCTGTAGTCCTTTAAAGCGTGTAAATGTGATCGACGTCAAAATATAATGTGTGCAAATTTCACATAGCTAATATAGTTTAACGCTTTGCATAAATACCAATATTTTACAATATTCAACTAACGAACCGCCAATAACATGGTCCCAAAAAATTATGTGTCTTCGTCTAATGTAAAGGTGTAGACCAACTCAATTTAACTTGTTTAATATTAAAATGACGGCTCATCTGTATCATAATTATTTGGTCAGGGAGTATTGATTCAGTTTTATAACTTACATATAGAAATGGTACATAATGAACATTTTTATTCATGATGTGAAAATATTTCTGTATTCATTTTTCTCTGAGCGTAACTTCAGAAAATTTTATATTCCAAATTTTCTATTAAAACTTAAATTAATACTTAAATGTTTAGTATTCAAAATTAAACTGATGCTAGAAAGTGTATCTACTAAACGTTGTATATTTTTTTGAGAAAGATATCCAATTTAGGAGAAAAACGTAGCTTTTTTCGTTTATTTGTTAAGCGGATAATTATTCTAAAGGTTCCAAACTAGGAACTCAGATAAATATAGCGTGATGAAATATTTTGTAAAAATCAAATTTTCCTATTGAAGTTTTGCAACAAAGCCGTGCAAAAAATCCTTTTAAAAATTCTAATTTCACTTGATTCTGAAGTAAAATTATTTGCTGACCAGATAAATATTTATTTTATGCATTTCTAAACTTTTACTGTTTTAGGAAAAGCTTAGATAGTTAAATAAATATTTAAATCAGCTTCATTTAAGAATCAGAGACAATGTGATCAAATCACACTATAGGTCTTTATCTAATGTACGGGTGATGTTAACTTTAATTAAAAGATTTAATTTAAACACTAACGCTCATTTTCTGAGGAATCAATAGTCAAGAGAATGTGAATTTAGTTTAGGACTTTTGCATATAAATAAGATGTTTAAATATGATTTTATCTACGTGATTTTCGCCAAGATGATTTTGCTTGTAAACACACTTTTAAATCAGGCAAATCAGTTAAAACATATTTTCTTTTACGGCTGAAAAAATATTGACTATGCAAAATGCTATATTAGTAAAAACACAAAGTTGACCAATGCATGTCAAAGTTACTACATATTGTACTGAAAATGGCATGTTAACAATATTTAATTTATCAATGTTTGATGTCGGTTATGAATTAGTAAATATTTGTTTTGGTTTCTTATGAAGAACTCTGTTTACGAATCAAAGATAGCAAAAATTAAAAATATTGGCCTTTGCCTAATGTAAAACGTTGGCTTTTTCAACCAGTTAATTTTATTTAAGTTAAAGTATGTTTGATTCCGAATTCGGAATCAATAGTTTACAGAATATGAAATTCTATATAAATAAGGTGCGTAATGATTTGTAAACTTAAACTTTAGAAAATTAAATCTTGTATTATCCGATTTTTTGTTAATCGAAATTAAACTTATTAGATTCTAGTAAATAGATCTGTAAAATGCTTTATATAAACGGCAGCGGCACATAAAACCAATTTTTGGGCAGGATGTAGTTGCGCAACAATTGGCTAAATAGCATAGAAAAATGTTTAGTGAAATGGTAACTTACTATTTCATAATATGTACAATGGCTCCAAAATCGAACAAACTTATAAAATGAAGAACATTTTGTACTGAACAATGCTCAATTAATGAATTTATGACATAATCTGCGTTCAAAACCAGATATAATAATATGATGTAGCATTATTTAAACGTAGAAAACAATTATGTGTTTTCCCTAAAAAGTACTATTGTATAATGTTTACCAAAAAACAAATCAATAAACAGTTATTTTTTCTGTTTTAGTTTTTTATAGTTAATTTTTTATCTCGCCGATAATCTGAATCCGTAGAAGAATAAAAAAATGAAAAATATGAATCTAATTATGATTAAACCATGCAAAAGTGTTTATACATTTTCTCGCTACATCCAGTTTATAGAATTTGGCGAAACACAAACAAAAATACGTGAGCATGAATCAATTTGTTTTCGTTATTTGGACATATGGACAAACACCACGACATGAAGGTAATCTCTCAACTACCTTTTTAGCTTTTACGTACAATGAGTTTAGCTTTAAAATGTTTCCATAATATGCTGTCAGTCAAAGTTTCATGAAAATAGTTGATAAAATCAAAAGGATTGGCAAAACTCTGACTCGTACATTGCCTCATTTAGAAATTGTTTATAAATATTTCACACATTTTACATTTTGTATTTTGACATATTCATGGCTGCATATAATGTGAATAGCTATTATGATTATAGAAATGGCAATAAAATCCATTGTCATTATTTTATTGTTACCGTCATTCATTCTGAAAGTTGCTTTTCATCAAAGACTAGTTACAAATTTAGATGAAATATTCAAATAAATTATTCATTTTATAATACGACTATGATGAAAATCTAAGACAAATAAATTATTTGAATTTTGTGCTATTTATATATTAAATAGAGTAACTGCATTTTTTATTTTGTGCAAAATTAAAGGTTTTTATATGACAAAGCAAAAAGTAACAGAGCGTTTATATATCCTGCATAGATTTA
Organism: Entomobrya corticalis; assembly: GCA_034694325.1. Lineage (NCBI taxonomy): Eukaryota > Metazoa > Arthropoda > Collembola > Entomobryomorpha > Entomobryidae > Entomobrya > Entomobrya corticalis. The sequence continues at coordinate 10,012 of JAQFYG010000121.1, forward strand.
AAATCGAAAAAGGTCGCAGAGAAACGAAATATGATTACTTTTCAGGAAAATAAGAGCGTTCACTAAAAGTTTTTATTTTTGTGTTTTAAAGTTTTGTATACATTTACAAAACAATAAGTATGACATTATCAGAACAGTTTGGCTTTCTTCCTTAACATTATACAAAATTTGCTAAAAGACCGGATGTCGTAAACATGAAATGCGCCATGGGAGAAGGAAAAATCGCTAAATAACTACACTACCATTGACCAATACCACTACTTACTCTATGGTACACGTCCGGTGTATAACATCCGGAGTTTTTGTCAAGTTTCTCATGCCGAACGGTTAGAGTATGCCAAATTTTATGTCAATATCTCGAATAAAGTTGAAACAATCCACTGCCCACTGGACAAGAGTTTAATTAAACCCTATTGACTCCTTTGCTGCCTCCGGAGCTGAAACTCAAGGTTATGTGTTGGTATAATTGCTATGATTTGTTAGTAACAAGATGCCACTATAGCGAAATCGTTTTGAACTCTGCAAATAGTAGGAAGGGCAAAGATTTTTGGTTAGTCGCCTGTTTTATTTTACTAAATTTTACGACCCACATTCAACAGCATTTAGACATGACTAATATTAAAATAGTTTTTTCATTTTAGTTATATGATCTACATTCGACACTTTTTGTTTTTACATGGAGTTACTCCTAAATACATTGGCGTTATGCGACGCAAAAGGGGACTTAAAAATGCTTTTATGGTGGGAAAAGTTATGGAATAGCCAATAGACCGTCAAGTTAATGGCACCCTTTTTCCGATGAAAAGATGCTTTAGTTAATGTTTTTCTTGTGCGTCGCCAGCAAAAGGGGAAAATATTCATTAAATGCATTATATTTATATCTTAGTCTCAATTATAAGATTATAACTTTTTGTTCTGAATAAACTGAAATAAAATATAAATTATGATATAATAATTGATTACATAATTTTTTAATTAAAATAATGCTTAATTATTTTTATCTCAACTAATTGAAATTCTGTAGCAACTCATCTAAATTCTCCTCCTCAAACAACAACTGCAACATTTTCAAATTAATAAAAGAAAACTCTAAATAAGTGTCTACGATAACATAATAATCATTTATTGCTTGATAAATTATTCGAAAAGTCTAAATCTATTCTTCTTCATGTTCACAGATAGATAGACTCGCACACACACGGACATGAAGATAATCTCATTAACAAATATTTACTTGTATTTTAGTACAAATTTATCATATATTAAACTTTTATTCATTATTGCTGGATGACTGCCTGAAAGTTAATGCAAACAGTGATGACGGGCTTTGTTCACCAGACTGGAAAAGCACACCACTTCCACCACCGCTTGTTTGTGAAGTGGGGACAAAGAGCGAGGAACGCACGCACTTGAGCTGCAATGCCCCAGATCCGTGCCGATTTTTGAATGATTTCACGCGGGAATAAGAATGCACAGAGAAATTATCAGAAAAAAAGTGAATGCTCTGTTTTGGCTGAGCTGCTGTTGTTGTGATGTTGAGTGCATTTTACTTTTTCACGTCAAAATCAAAAACTGATGCATTTAATTTACTGTGATTTTGTAAGATATCTTGCGTTCTAATTATTACTGATTAAAGATAATTATCAAAATTATTTAATTGTTGACCTTGACAGTTAACTGTTCTTTGTTTTGTTGTGACCTTTGACACTGAATGTTTGTGATCTGTAGGAGCCGGCTTCTTTTGAGTTCATCATCTTCAATAATAAATAGTTCATCATTTTCTAAACAGTTTAGTTTCAATACAAGTAGAAGAAATAAATTCAATCACAGTACTTGTGGTAATTTAGATTTAAATTTAAGTTTAAATAAAAGAGGATATCATCACCTTTTGAAAATGGCTGCTGCAGTTAGCAATAACGGTAACAGTAACGGTGCTGCTCATGCAGTGGTTAATATTGGAACTCACGATGGGATCTTTCACTGCGATGAAGTACTGGCTATTACGATGCTTCGGCTACTTCCGGAATTCAAGGAGGCTCAGGTTATCAGGTTGGATTAAAATTATTACAAAATGTTCAAATAATTAAATAGTTAACTTGATTGAATATTAAATTTAATTGGTGTTCTTTATCGCAGGACCCGAGATGAGAGCATTTTGAAGACTTGTGACATTGTCGTGGACGTTGGCGGAGTTTACGATCCGAAAACAAAGCGATTTGATCATCATCAAAGGTAATTGGTCATTGTTACAAGTATTTAATTGCTATGGCTATAAATTTAAAGTTGATAGGTTAATGACTCTTGATTGTTGATTAAATTGCAGATCATTTGGAGACTCGATGAACACTTTAGTCCCTGGAGCCCCTTGGACCACCAAATTGAGCAGTGCTGGACTCATCTATGTCCATTTTGGAAAGTTAGTAATTGCTCAGTTAACTGGAAAGAAGGCGGACGATGAGACTCTGCAGCTAATTTACGATAAAATGTACGAAAATTTCATTGAGGAGGTGGACGCCAATGATAACGGGATACCTGTGTGTTCCTGCAAACCTGCGTGAGTGAATATCTAATAATTATTGTCAAATATTTATTTAATTTTTGAAAATAAATTAACATAATGACAGTAAGATCTTTTATGGCGTCACAGGTATCGTATATCAACAGCTCTTGGAAGTCGAGTCGCCCGTCTGAATCCATCGTGGAAGGATCCCAATCCCGACCCGACAACTCAATTCAACAAGGCACTGGAACTGGTCAAGTCTGAATTTATTGATCGCCTCAACTTTTGGGCTGATGATTGGCTCGCAGCTTATCAAATTGTCGCGGAAGCTGTGGAGAAGAGGTTTGAAGTGGACAAGAGTGGCAAGATAATTGAGTTGGGGAGTAACGGATGTCCTTGGAAGGATCATTTGACTAAACTGGAGACCGCAGCTGGAATTGAAGGGGAGATTAAATATGTCATTTTTACGGATTCCAAGGGACTTTGGAGGGTTCAAGCTGTACCAGTTTCTCCGGAGTCTTTCATTCTCAGGTGAAAATGAATTTATTGGCAATTAGTTTTAATTATAATAAACTTTACAATAATTTTTGTTTATGTTAATACAGGGTTCCGTTGAACAAAGACTGGCAAGGATTACGTGACAAGGAACTCCAGGAAATCAGCAAAATTTCAACTGCCATTTTTGTTCACGCCAACGGCTTCATTGCTGGAGCTGCTGAAAAAGAGGACGTGCTGGAAATGGCTCGAAGGACTTTGGCGAATGTCATAGATGACCCCAAACCATAAAAACGGGAAATTATCAATAATTCGAATAGAATTTTTTTCTTTTGAACAGATTTTCGAGTTGAATGTTACTTTTTGTATAAAAAATTACGTCCAATAAACGTACTTGAAGTTTACCTGGAAATATTCTGGTACAGATATATACCAATCTAGCTCCTCCCATTTGCAGCGTTTTTAATTATATCATTAGATGTTTTAAAGAAAGTTTGCTAAAACTAACGTTTCATAGTAAATATGGTCCAACCAAATAATTTATTGAAAGAAGAATCAAACCAATTAACAAATATCTTAAAAATCTAAAAAACTAGCTTAAAAACTTTATAATCTCCTAAACTAGAAGTATTTAATCCCGAGAATGAAATATTTTGTGTAGAAAAAGAAAACATTTCCCGCGACTTAATGATTTGAAGCTGAAGCCTTAAGCCCAGGTGGGGTCAGGACAGCGGTCGGGATTGTAATTAGGCCAAGATCCGCTAACTCATATATAGCGGCAGTACAGGAAGGTGGGTAATTACCGCAACAAGAACAATCATAATCACGCCATGTTGCCGAAGTGTACACATTCAACGATGATTGTCCTTCAACATCCGCTTTACTGGCAAGTGCCTGGCACAGAGCGTTCACACACATGCTGTCGATCTCACATTTACTTCCTGTTCAATCACATGGTCAAGAATGCCCCAACGCTCATCTTCGCCAATTTCCATTTCATCCCAGGATGCCCAAAAATAGTATTCGCTTAAAATCTACAAATTTAATTGATTTAAAAATAATAATATTTACCAAGTTAAATTATACCTCGAGTTCCACAAAATCCAATGGTCCTTCGTCAACTTTCGTTTGGGTCGTTAGAGAGACTTTACTACAAAGTGTTAGGATAATTAAACTGACCAAAAGTTTTTTAAACATGATGAGTAGTTAACAATTAATTAAAATAGTTTAATGAAATATGATTTTTTTGAAGATTTGAAGAGCAGCTTGAAGGGTAAGTGTTTCTAACGGAGTGAAGATTGTAAATGGTCAAATAGTATGTATAGAAACGATGAAGAAAAATGCTTTCTAAAGTCTTAAAATTATGAAAATAAGGAATTAGGAAAAAATTGGGTACTGTATTTAGAGTTTTTTCGTTTCTGCATTCCTAAACATGTTACAAAAGGATTAAAATTGGAATGCATTCTGACAATGAGTAGAAGGCACCTTTTCGGGTACCAAAAATAAAAGGGATCAATTATAATAGGTCGTCCAGATTATTTTTGATTTTTAAGATTTGTTTTTGTTCTTATTAACTTATTAGTTCAGAGTTAAAAATTTTATTTTATCGTTATATTATATTTGTATGGTTATTACTTATTAATATTGAGATAATTTATTTTTTGTCAGCACAATAGCAATACAATTTTGATATTTTATCGTCCACGCACCAACTCTGATCTCTGTACAAATTCGTCCTCAATATTTTCCCCGAAACTGTCCAGTTCCTTTCCGCCAAAGACATTTCGTCATGAACCACAAGCGCTTCGAATTCTCCGTTTCCAGGTTCCGTTCGAAAATTGATTTGATATCCTTGCCAAATTTTTGACTCGCCGAAACTGACCTTTCCAGCTCTCAAGATCTCCTTTGTTTTCAATTTTGCACATTTTGTAAATCTTTTGGATTTTAATCCTTTGTTTATCGTGTCAACCACAAAATTTGCACTGATGACCACCTCAGGATCTGTGATGTCCAGTGATGACATGCGGTGGTTACAGGTGCAGTAATGGTCAGGAATTCTTGCGTCTGTGCAGGTCCTTTTTGAAGAAATTGGAAGAAACATGCTGATTCCTGGAGCCTCTATTGGAGGTGGCGTCACCTCCAATTTCAATTCTCTTTCTTGAAGCCTCTCATCGCTTATCGATCCTTCCAAATTGGTCAAGTCCAGCCAAGTTTGATGGATATCCCAAACAGTGACCAGCCGTTTCCTGTTATTCATCAGGTTCTGATAAGCGACGGAAAACCTTTCTTGGAACCACTCTGGCAAAGCAATAAACAGTGCAGGTAACCTTTCTTCCAACTGACCTTGGTAATAGCTTCTTATCGGCCCCCATCTTGCGCCATGGTCACCCATGACAACCAACATTGTATTGTTCAAATAGCCCCCTTCATTCACCCACTTCAGGTAAGAATACAAATGCTGGTCTGCAACGACCCCCGCCGACAGAAAATCATGAGTCAAGGAATTGGACCAGCTAAACTGGAACCAGTTCTTGTTCATGGCGTCACTCACGATGGTCATCTTCTTCAGATAATCTAACATGACCTGGAAAGCGAATCTTGGACCATAACAAATCCCCGTAAATAACAGCTTCTTCGTAACAATGTGCTTATCTGCGGCACTGACGAAGGGCCTGAAATAATAGTCTGTTGGCCTCCCCAGAAATCCATTTTTCAAATAGTCAAAGGTGCCCACTCTCCGATCGTCTTCAGCAAAAAGGGTCCGATAACCCTTTCGCTTAAAGTGCTCCCAAATGAATGGACAGTCATCAAAATACTTATCGGCTTCACAGGTCAGGTTCTCTTCTGCCTTATCTGCCGGGAAATTGGTGAGGAGCGGTCCAATATTTGGCAAGGAGTTGTCCCCAATTTTGTTGAACATTTCCATGTCGAGGGCGAACAGGGAGGTCATCAGGTAGTCGTAACTTTTGGGGAAATAACGGATGAAATTCATTCTTGCCATGGCGTCCAGTCCAAGAACCAAAAGGTTCAGCTTATCTTGACGTTTATCTTCAGATGGTGGAGGCATAGACGATGACCTTGTTGATCTTTTCCTTTGCCATTTTGACCTTGACTGTTTTGGAGTGGGAAGATGGACAAATGAATGCATATCAACGATAGTGGTCATGGTGCCGTTTTCGTTGGACGCTATCTCAGAAAGGTCGTAATTGCCAGTGTTCAGAATCTGCTTATCATGGCGACACTCTATGGAGACGAACTCATGATCTGGTCCAATTTCCGTTTCGCTTTCCAGAGAAATGGGATAACAAACATGGCTGAAATGGAAATTGTGATCTGGAGCACCCTTAGGTCGCCGAAGATTTCCTCTGTGAATTGTTCGATAGCAACAAGATGTTATCGCAAATTTTTCCATGAACTCGTCAACGGAAATTAACGGTTTTATTCTTGGAGGGTTGTCAGGATCTGTGGAAATTGTGGAGGTGAAAAGTAGGGGATATGTCTCTTGACAGGTTATATTTTGGAGGGTTTTTAGGTCAGGGTCTTCCAAAAGGGCGGATCTGATGAGCGGGTCAAAGGGCGACAGTTTGGTGATTTGACAGGACAAAGATGAGTCCTCTTCTGTAGTTTGGACGCCTTCATCTTCGTAATTGGAGGGGACGGATGTGTGATCCGTAAGAAACTGGATGTGCTGGAATAAACTATCGTGGAGGTGGAGCCTCGTGGTTATCAGGATGATATAGAGGAAGCTTATCCAAGAAATTACGTAAAATAGGTTTTTGCATTTTTTACGAAAATGGAAAATAAATGACCAATTTGAGGTGGTGGGGGCGGTTGAAGAAGAGGGCGTTGTGTTTGAGGACGATGACGATTTAGTTACGGGGTAAGCGTACATTGTGTTTTATAAATTGAATAGAATTTGAAATATTTTTCTAATATTTTTGGAAATTACATTTTATGTTGGATCATATAAAGTTTTTTGTAAATGCTTCATTAATGCATATTATTTTGATTCTTTTGCAGCCGTATTTCCATTGAATGGAAATAAAAGTAATTTTAAAATACCTGGAAGTTTTTCAAACAAAGCGTAATAAATTTTTTTTCTCCATTTACACCATTTATATGGCAAACCTGGAAAAAATGCTAAAAGCTCTAGCATTTCATTAATTTTTATAAACAATAGACTTTTTTTCAACTCATTCATGCTGTTCCAGTTCCAGGAATTCACAGTTAATTTCTAACTATAAATTGCAAACTCTTTAAACGCATATCATCCACCCACGCAACGCATTTAATTATAGATCAGGAAGCTACACGTGCGTACTATACAGCCTTATGGGAATATGGGAAATCCGCAATGCCTTGTATCAAACAAACGCAAAATTAATTATTTACCATATTTACAAATCACATGATTCACACTTGAAATATCTGCAAATATGCAACAAAGTTAAAACGGTAAACCTAAATGAAAAAATTTTCACACTGTATAATATTTAATAAATACAAGCATAATAGCAATGTAAATATAAAATGAATCAAGAATCAACATTTAAGTGCGTTAACATTTACGTCAATATTTACTTGAAAAACTTGTGTCTTCACAATATTCAACATTAACGTGTATTTTTAACGCACTTACTAAAAAATGCTACATTTTTATTTCGACGTAATGAAAACCACGACGACACACAAAAAATATTCACAATGCATTCAAGTATTATGGAAATTGTACAAAATAACAATACAGCATACAAATTTTGTTCAAGAACGTCAACCCGATTAAAACTTTGAGATAACATTTTAACATTTTTTTCTCGATATTTATAGCATAAATAACGTCAATGTCGTCAATATTACAATCAACCAATGAGAATCAATTTGAAAGGACACGTACATTGAGAATTGCGATGAAATTTTCAATGTAATTTACAAATCAAAACTGAAAATAACTGCTTATTTAACTATCCAGTCTATTGACATACTGCATACCTTAAATACTTTTGATCCCAAAAAAACCATGAAGTCCTGATAAAATCATTTAAAAATTTATTCTCAGAATACCATAAAAATTGAGTTCAAACCCAGCTTAAAATTTGTCAATATCGTCAATTGTCAATAAATTTATTATTTAACCCAAAAGTGGTCTGACTTCTGATAACAAAGCTATTTTCTTATCACAAAATCAATTGACAATTCACAATTTATTTATCTTTTTTTATATAACCAAAAACCACGTTAACAAAATTCCATGACTATTTTTGGTATAAATTTTGCTTACAATTTGGTATTTTTTATCAAATCAATAAATCAAAATCACGCAGAGCTCAGCGGGACAGAAGATGCTCTAAATCTAAATAAAAACCATTTATAAATTTTTTAAAAATAATTTCAATAACAAAAACAGTTACACCATTTCATAATAAATATATTCTGACTTCCATAAAGTCTATTTGGTTCTTTAAGTAAAAAAAACAAGTTTATTTTTGCTCTTTTGAACTTCGTCGTGTGAACCAATAAGAAAAAAACAGCTTATGGGAAAATTTTTTCTTGATCTTTTGACTTCAGATATAATTTGTCTTGAAGCCTGTTAAAGATCAAGATCGGAGCTACCTTACTTGCGAAATTGTTGCCTGTGGTGCAGTCCATAATTAACTGGTTTCCACCTTTTTGACCCTTTTCAATATTCTCAGAGATAAAAACAGACAGTTAGGTACCTATTTAGTTAAATAATTTAGATTAGAGGAGTGTTCTGTTAAGTGTTATGTTATTTTCCGCTGTATTTTTTCTGACAGGCAGATAAATACTGAAGAGGTTGTTGGGAAGCTGATTACTTGATTTTTTGGATTTGTAACTGGAGGTTTTGCTAAATATTAAGGAAGAATCTTGTTTCCTAATAGTCAAGTAGACAAGGTTTTTTTTGTGATGAAATAACAGAAAAAAGTTGTAAAAAGTTGAACTTTTGGTTCCTGACAAGCTTGTTAGTTTTTTTGGGATTATCCAATCTAATTTTTAATGAAGTTCTTCCCTTTTATCTGAGAATAGCTTATCTTAAAAAGCTTCTTAGAGATATTCAGTTATAATTTGAGTCTTTAAGGAGACGGTTAGGTTTCTGGGGCTGCAAAGATTTTCAAAATTGACTGAAAAAAAGTGATAAAATCTGAGGAAAATATTTATTTCTTCATCATGTCTGCACCAAATATTGTGGAGGAACAGTTATTAGAAGATGTAAGTATTTTTAAAATATTTTTTAAAAAGTATTTAATAATTAAAAATCAAATTTTGTAAAATATTAAAATATAATTTTGTTGTAATTTGTGTTTTAGTTTAAGACTCAAGTCAGCGACCTTTTGAAAACAAAAGAGCAACACAGAAGAAGTTATCTTATAAGATGGCTTAGAGGTAATTTATTTTTGAATTTTAATATTTTGAATAAATCTTAAGTAAACTACATTTAAACTAAATACTTTATTATTTTTATTTCAATAGCTCGTGATTTAGATCTGACAAAAGCAGAAAAAATGCTAAGATCTGTAAGTTCACAAAAACTAAACCAAATATTTTTAAAACATTCAAGGCCAAGTCTAGGACCAATAGTCCGAATTCGAAAATTTGTACTAATCATTATTTCGAATTTTTATAAATTTATAGTCATTACTTTGGCGAGAACAACACAACATCGACAATATCCTCAATACCCCATTGGATCCCTACTTCAAAAATAACTTCCCCTACTATCTCCAAGGCATCGACAAGCAATCTCATCCCGTCCTCGTAATCCCCGTCGGTAAATGGGATCTTCGGAAAGTGGTCTCCCTTGGAAAATCGTCCGAATTCAAGCTCTACGTCAACTACATATTTGAAGACGTTTGTCGAGCAATCAAAAAGCGAAATATTAACCGAGACCGAGATTTATATCCAGTTACCCAATTCACCACAATTATCGACTGGAGTGGTTACTCTTACATGCAATTATGTAGTTTAAAAGCAGTTCAAAATATTTTATATGCTGGCGGTATTTATGAAGCTCATTATCCAGAAATTTTATACAAATGCTTTTTTATTAATTGCCCAAGTTTCTTTGGGGTTTTATTAGCAATGTTTAAACAACTTTTGGCCCAAAGAACTTATGAAAAAATTAGTTGCCATGGAAACAAAAAGGAAGATTGGGAACAAAGTTGTAGGGAAATTATTGATGTGGATCAGCTTTCTTTGATTTTAAAGCCGATTTCATAAAAAAAAAGTTACTCATTAAAAATGTAAGATTTTATTTGTATTATTTAAACTTTAAACATGGGCTGGTTACCATGGAAACTGTGTATATTTTTGTTATTATAACAAACTTTTGTAGATCAAAACCGATCTTTTTTGTGATATATTTTGTAAAATAAAATATGTAAATAAATTTTTTAATAATTATTTTATTTCCAATTAAAATTGAATAAATTTATTCACAAATTATATGACATTTTTGCCCAAAAATATTTAATTGTCGTAATCATCATCTTTCAAAGACAAGTTGTTCAAATATGGAGCACTGCTTTGCTGTTGTTGCACATTGCCCCCATATTCTCCAGAGCCCTTCGGTCCCCCAACAAACTCCACACTTGGCAAGTCAACATACGTCAGTTCCGTGTCCCCCGAAATCTCCAAATGATTCACATAAGCCAATGGTAAACGATGCGTAAATTTTGCCAGGAAGCGGTCATCCACAGAAATCCGGAATCTGGCGCGTTCGCACAAAATCTCGATTTTGTATGCCTGTTTGGTTAAGAAAGGGAAAAAGGGCGTTTCCGTTTCTTCCTGGCCCCACCCAGCGCTGGTCAAAGAATTTCGGACAACTGCTGGGGTTTTCACGGATGGCTTGAAACGGACACTGAGGGTCAGGGCGACTTCATCATCAGGGCCTAGTTTTAAATTTATGTTGAAACTTTTGCATTTTTCTGTGGGCCAACCGACAATTACGATTTTGGAGCCGGGAACCAAACGGCCGGGAATTGCCGTGGAAAGGGGCACTGTCTGTTAATAAAAAAAATTAATTAAATATATATTTTAAAATGATATTTGCTTTAATTATATATTAAGTTACTTACAGCATTATGGATTTTCATGATTTTTATAGGCTTTTTGCAAATAATTTTTTAGGTGAAGCGATTTCGCAAAATGGAACCGAAAGAAAGGAAAAACCTGAAGTGAAATGAGCGGAATAAGAGGAATGATAAGCTGAATATTGTGCTTATCATCAGCAGGGCTTATCAGGAGAGGATGCACATGACTATGACTTGCAGAGAACTTTCAGAACAAATAATTAGTAAATTGCGTGGTTATATCAACAGGTGTGGCGGTGAATAGTTTTGAGAGCTTTTTATATTTTATGGATGGAATTTAGGCTTATCTTTTCCCTGTAAAGTCATAATAACTGATTATTTTTGTACAAAGCCTGAAGATGAAAAAATGGGTAACATATTCATCATGAATCATAACTATAATAGCAAAAGGTATAACTTATTCATTATTAACATTAAAGCAAATATTTGCAGGTGGGAAGAGTTTTTAGTTGTTTGAGGATAAAAAAACGCAATAAAGTTGAAGTAATATCCGAAACATTTGTCATCAAATCCATTAAGCCCAAATCCAGCTTAACTATTTTTGCAAACAATGTATATCCGTTACACAACAAAAATGTGGCCTTCATTTGAGATTCAAAATATCCGACCAGCTTGCAAAAAAAATGCTTGAAAAGCGAAAATAATAAAATGAATGATTACTTTTTGTGCATCAGATGTTTAGTGTTGTTTCTTTGCAGAAACATTCTGTTATTTTAACACCAAGCTATTTTCTCAGTTCATTTGTTCAAATAAAATGATATAGATTTTTTCCCGAAATGAAACATCTAAAATCTCATTTATAAACTATGTAGCAAATTAAAGTAACTAACTGTAATTATATTTATATGCATTTTTCCATTAGTATTACAACAGGGCGTTGTATAGTTTTAAAATCTATAAAAACTTTCTACATGCTGGGCATACACAAATATCCTGCTGCTAATGAGAAACGTCTTAAGAAAAAATGACAAAATTTGCATGCAAAATCTGTTTTGGCAAAAAGTTACAATGGCAATGACCATGTCAAATTTGAGAAGAAAAAAGCATTTATAATAGAATGACATGACTCGGCAATTTGTATGTTTTAGAAAGTATCATCATTCTAAAACTAACAATAAGTAAAAATACAAGGTATAAAGGGAAAAAGGTGTTTTTATGATGTCATTCCATTTGGTACCCGGTTTTCTCAGTCTTTTTAGTATAGTTGCTTGTACGTATGAGTCTCTATTTTTCTTCCTTCCTTTTTCCTCTTTATCTACTTTACATTCATTTATTCATGACCACCTACCAATTTTATTCAATTTTTATTTGAGTCTCTCTACATGATATCATAATACTAGCTTGTAGATCATAGATCTTCAAAGATTTAAGTATTTAACCTCGTTTGATCTCTATTTGTTTGCTGTAAAGAAAATAAATCTCCAGCTGAGATTTGAATCTGTTTCGAAATGAAATAAACTTCTTTTCCTTTTCTACTGTGTCTTAATTCTTGATAAATGTTTTTTTTTGCAGTCATGATTTAAACAAAAGTGTTTAAAACACTTAATACAAATGTGTTGCAAATCCGACTAAACCGAAATCATTTATTTTCTGCTAAATAGCAACTGAAACAATTTATATGCAAATTTTCCATTACCATTCTTTGTTCGTTGCCAAAAGTGGCAAAAATACATTTCATTTCCATTTTGTATTTGAACCTGTTTATTTTTTTAAATGCAAATAACCCATACACACGCACCTAAATAAAGTGTTTCATGAATACATAATCAAAATATTTTGATAAAAAATGATGATAATGGATATGAGTTCGCTGGACTTTTTGCTTTTGTTTTTTACTGTATTTTACGTTGCGTAACGTTATTCGTGCAATCACACCAGAGCCAACTTTATACATCTTCATCTTCAACAGATCATAAAACTAAACAAAAAAAACTGCATTATTATATTTTTAACTCTGTAGTTTTCAAGCTTTGTAATGATGTAATTCATGCAATGATCTTCACAAACAACAACAATAGCATACTAAGCATTCATTTTGTTCTAAAACGAGCTATTATTGTCTGTCTGTCGAAAAAACCTCAAACTCATCTTCGTGTGCCTTCACGCGGAACATCTTCCCCATATTCTTCTTCTTAAAACGCATCTCATCTCTCAAGAAATTTTAGGCAATAATCATAATCTTTACAGTTACTGGAATTAATACCTTTTTTATTTCTATATATGCTCTTATCTCTTAAACAAATTTAGAATTAAATTTATGCAAATTATATTTGTATGCAATTTTAGTGATAAGCACATCACATGGATATGGATCACTGAAACATGTTTGAATTCCAAGGACAGTACTCTTCTTGCCTGTATATCTGTATGTATGATGAAGCGATTACATATATTTATGTCCTTGACTTTTATATAAAAATTGATTTTTATTTGAGAAGATCAAGTTTTATTCCTACCGGTCTTGAAATATAAAATGATCTCAAGATTTAGAAAAACGAAGAAGAATCAAGAATCGCATGATGATGATTGATGGACCACTTTGTCTAAAACAGGCTAGTTGTCTCGCAGACATTCAGAGATCATTCGACTTTTGAAACTTGGCCGGCAAACATCTTTCAAAAAGATTTTTTTTCGCTGACAACAAATTTCGCAAATATTTAAAATAAATCTAGTCATCATGATTCCTCACAGTTTAAACTGCAAGTTCTTAACGGCCACATTTATAACGGCCATTTTACCTTTAGTTTTCTCCCAATATCCAGTAGATCCCTTTACCCCAGGTCAAGCGGGTAAATCTCCACGAATCGTTTGTTACTATAGCAACTGGGCGATTTACCGCCCGGATATTGGCAGTTACTCTGTGGACGATATTCCCTACACAAAATGTACACATCTTATTTATTCTTTTGTGGGCGTGTCCAATGTCACATGGGAGGTGTTAGTTCTAGATCCAGAATTTGACGTGGAAAAGGAAAATTTTAAGAAATTTGTGAATTTACGAGATAAAAATCCGGGGTTAAGTCTAGGCGTCGCTGTAGGGGGATGGGGGGAAGGGGGTAGGAAGTATAGTCAAATGGCGTCAGATCCTCAGAGAAGATGTAGTTTTATTAATAGCGTCACAGGTATTTAATTATAAATTATATATATTTAATTAGTATTCTCAAGTTGCCCCAGAAAATATAAATAAAATGTATTATTTTTTGCAGAGTTTTTGGGAAAATATAATTTTGATTTTTTTGACCTGGATTGGGAGTACCCTGGCGCCGCGGATAGGGGCGGGACCTTCGGCGATAAGAAAACATTTATGGATTTTGTTCGAGAATTAAGATTTGCTTTTGATTCGTATAATCCAAAATGGGAGATCACGATGGCGGTGCCGATCGCCAACTTCCGGTTGATGGAGGGCTATTTTGTCACGGAATTATGCCAGTAATTTTCAAAATAATACTTAGAATTTTTAATTATGAAATTAAAATCTAATTATTTTAAATTATTTTATAGAATTGTTAACGCGATTCATTTGATGGCTTATGACTTGAGAGGAAACTGGGTCGGTAAGTTGAAAAGTTAAACGTGGGCGGGTGTAGATTTTAAATATTTAAAATAATGTTTTCAGGTTTTGCGGACACGCACACGCCCCTTTTCAAAAGGTCACATGACCAGTGGGCGTATGAAAAGCTGAATGTAAATGACGGCGCTCAATTATGGGTGAACGAGGGCTGCAGTAAAGATAAATTAATAATTGGTACAGCATTTTATGGGAGGACCTTCTACTTATCCGACCCTCAGATGAATAAATTGGGGGATTACATCAACAAACAGAAAAATGGGGGCGATCCGGGGGAGTATACTGAGGCGAGGGGCTTCATGAGCTATTATGAAATTTGTTTGAGGCTTCAGAATAAAACTGAGAACTGGACAAGAGCTTATGACGAAGGAGGGAAGGTGCCTTATACTTATCTGGGCAATAATTGGATAGGATACGAGGACGCGGATTCGTTGAAAATTAAGATGGATTGGTTGAAAGGTCAGGGATATGCGGGGGCGATGAACTGGGCTATTGATATGGATGACTGGAGGGGAGTCTGTGGGAAGAAGGATGTTTTGATTGATGTGTTGAAGGAGGGAATGGAGGGATATGTTGTGCCCGAGCCACCTCCAATTGTACCGGTTGCGGAGTGGAAAAGGGCACCTGCGCCAGGGCCGGTGATGAGTTGTTTGAGGTTGGGACCAGTGCCCATTACTACTGTGGCGCCGCCCCTTTCAACAGAGGCTATTCCTCCCACTTCTACAAAGACTCCTCCCCCTTCCACAGAGGCTGGTCCATCAACCACAGTTGCTGGAAGCGGAGGTGACACCAGCACCAGCGCTGGCGAGTCAACGCCTTCACCACCGTTACCACCGTCTAATGTCAGCTGTGATAATAATGTGGATTACGTTGAGCATCCAACAGACTGTCGAAAGGTTTTAAAATTCATTAAAATTTAAAATATTAAATTATTTGTTTAATTTTAATTTTTATAACGGTTTTTTATTGTAGTATTACTGGTGCATTAACGGTCAACCAATGGAGAATGAGTGCCCATCAGGCACGGAATGGAACCACATTGCGAAAGTCTGTGATTGGCCGACACAAGGAAGTCGGTGTCAACGACAATTTTATTATTTTAGTAATGTACTGGGGCTGTTCCGGAAAAGATAATCAACCAATTTTAATTTATGTTTAATTATTAATTATCTTTAATTTTAAACTTTGTTAATTTATTTAAAAGCTTCAAATAAAAATGAACAATGAACTCTGCAACAAAGTATTTCTGTCGGTCGTTGGCCGAGAAAAATAAATACACTTCAGTCCGTCTTCCGCCCCCGCATCATTTTAGTGACGTCATCCACAGAGCAAAAAAGTTTATGGGGTCCTTCATACAAAATGTGACATAATTTAGACTGTGGTTTTTAACAAATTATATATTTTTCTTCTAAATATAGAGCTGTTCAAATACAAACTGATTTGGAGATTTTAAAAATTAATTTAATAAAAGGTTAGAATGTAGATTGAGTACGTTTTATGTGAACGGCTCCATAAAAAAATTTTGCATTTTTTTGCAGCGGCACTTGCTGTCATTGAACTTGAATTTGAAGTTGAATCTTAGGAAATATTTTGGGGTTTTTCGCCGTTGAAAAACGACAAGCAAGTTGAAAGAGAAGGCGAGGACGACAGATGAGATGAGACTTCTCTTTTTTTGCTGGAATTTTTTGGAAAAAATATTGAGGATTTTAATTTTTATAGTGAAACATTTAAAAATTGTTTAATTAATTATTTGGATAATTAAAAAACAATTAACGACAGTGACCATATTGTGGATTCATTTAAATTAATTATGGACTTGGTTCTAAGTTCATTCGAATCAGGGGAACAAGGGGGGTGGGTCCTATCTGCTTCTCAATCTCAACCAACCAGTACCGGTACCAGAGGTCGAGGGGGGCGGGGACGAGGACGAGGGGCAGCTTCACCAAGAGGCACCCCACCAGTGAGAACAGCTAGGCCAAGGTCTGGCCGCAGGTCATCATCGGGGGCTTCTCCAGGGGAACGTGAAGTCAACAAGAGGATGCTTGTCGCTCTAAAATCTTATCCGGATTTATGGATGGGCGTCAAAACAGGATGGCGGAGCTCCATAACTGAACAGTGGCAAGATGTTGCAATGGCGACCACAGGAAATCCCGGTGACGGTAATTTAAAAATTAAATAGTTAATTAATCATTTAATATTTAAATATTGATGATTTATAATAATTTCTTGTAATTAATTTTACAGGGAATATGTTGAAGTTCCAATTAACCAAGATTAAAGGTCAAATGAACTATCGGATCGATCAGGCGTGGAAATGCAAGTTGACAGTTCCGAAAAGCGAGTGGAGGGCCCTTCGTCATGGTGCCTTGGAGAAATTTTACTATTATCATCCATTCGAGTACTGGACTGACTGGACAGAGGCTGAGTACTTGACTAAATTCTTGATTCATAAGAGAATTGGAGTCGAGTAAGTTTAATTGCTAATTATTAGTTAAAATTAAAAAGTCAATGTGAACAGAAAATATTTAAAAAGTTAATTATTTTTATTTATTTTGCAGTCTTGATGGCGAGTTCGGAGGAGATAATCTGAATCTGGCAGGAGGAGAAGGCGAGGAGCTTAATGGTTATCCACAGGATGGTCAATACTTTGGAGATGGAGGGTATCAGGTTCCTGTTGGTATTGGCGCTGGAAGTTATCAGGTGCAGGCTCCTGTTGGCTTTGTTGGAGGTGGTCAAGCCCAAGTTCAGGATCATCTCTATGGTTATTCTGGAAATGGGGATGGGTTGGAGCTGGAACTGGGAGGAAACTTTGATTTCCGGTTACAGGTACAATTTGTTACGAGAAAAAAAGTAAATTAAGTAGTTAATTATAGTTGTTTAATTAATTTTTAATTAATTAGGGCGTGAAACTAGAGGACGAGGTTCCTGAGCCTAGTGAACCTATTGTAGGTCGTCCCCCCGTTGAGGATTTGAAGGCTCTGGGAGGACTGGGAGCCATCAAACAAGACTATGATGACGTTGAGGTTGAAGATCCCTCCAGGATTTCGGCTCCAGAAATGCACATTTTTAAGGAGGAACTTGATTCGGAGGATAGCCTGGAAGCCGAGGGTAACAGCCAACAGCAGGACACGATTGGAGAAGAAGGAGGCGTTGTAGTGGCAGTGAAAGGAGGCGGTGCGGAGTCAGAAGAAGGAGTCGGTGCAAGGGCAGAAGTGGAGGGAGTCGCAGGGTCTGAAATGGAGGGCGTTGCAGGGGCAGAAGAAGGGGACGAAGGAGGGGTCGTCGCAGGCGCAGAAGAAAGGGGCGTTACTATAGCTGTGAAAAAAGACGTTACTTTTTACGAGAATCCGTTAACGTTTCTTCTCCCAAAAATTGGAGTTGTTGGAAGTGAAGCCGTTGAAGATCCTGAGAGACCACCAGCGTCAAACTTTGGGATAACTGAGGAGGAAATGGAGAAACGGGTTGAGAACTTCAAGACGTTCCAGAAGCATCTGAAGGAAAAGACTGCCAATTTGGAGGGAGATCAAAAGAAGACTGAATATTTTCAAAAAATTAGTCACGCGATGGTCAGGGTTGGGACGTTTCTGGAGACGGGGAAGTCGGTGGATGATGTCATCCAATGGTTTACTGATAATCCATTATAATTAAATATATATTTAAATTATTCATTTAAAACATCTTGACATTTTTATAATTCAGATTGTACTAATAACTATAAATTCTCACTTAAATTTAATTGATCATTTAAATCCATCATTTCAGATCAATCTCTGTAATTGCTTGTGTTATTCAGAAAAAATTTATACTTTAAATCTTAATGCAGCAAATAATTATGTGACAATTAGTCGACATATCTAACTAAAAACGTATGTTTGACGTAAATATTAACGAAGACGATTAAATAAAATTACGAAAACAAGTTGTTGATCAAAAAGCAAGATAAATAATTTATGTAAAAAAATTATTGCGAAAAACCATTAAACGATCTTGTTCTGATTTCAATTAAATTAACTTTTAATTTTTCAATATTTTTCCTGAGAACAAACGCACCGACACCGACTAACCGACGTAATATGACCAATCAGAAAAAAATCACAGCAAATTAAATGCTAATCATTGGTAATCATGTAATTATTGCATAACCTTTTGTTGGGATAATAAATTGGTTGGGTGCCAGGCAGTCTCGCGGGCTCTTGAAAAGAATTCGGTTCTGCCGTCAAAAGTAATTACTTGTTCAAAAAATAATTACAAGATAACGCTCTGATTTTTTCTCTTGATCATTTACATCATTATTTTGTCGTTGGTCAGTAGTCCAATTTAATGTATTGGTTATCAAGTCATTTCCAAAAATAAATTTTAAAAAGTCCATTAGGCAATCAGGATTGGAGTTACAGGAACAAAAAAAATCTTTGATTGAAGGAAGGTCAAAATTTGATGATTCAGCATAAAAAAAATAAAATAAAAAAGATACTCCACTAACTCCACACCAAAACGATAAAAGTAATTAAATGAATGATTTCCTTTTTCCTCATCTGTGTCATTTTGCCCCCTCATAAAATGGTCAATTTTTTTCAATAAAAATATTCCCGAATGGAATAAATGTTTATTGCAAAAAAAAAATGCAAAAAAAATAATGATTGATGGGATGCACTATAAAAATGAATGAAATATCTTGATAGGTTAAGCCTCCATCATTTCATCAAATATCTTATCTATTTTTTCTATGTCGCTTAATTGTTTACTGCTTTTATTATTGACTACCAACCTTATGTAAATCCAAAATCCAAAGACATAGAATCAAAGTGAATTATGATCTCATCTTTCATCAACAAATTGATAGTTTGACCATTAAATTCATAAATCTGACGTCAGATTCACCAATTCCATGATAAATCCTTTTTTAATCCCAAGTTCCAAGTTTTTATTGACTGGCCAGTTGGTCAATCATGATTAGAGCCTCGGTCCTATCACATGTCTCATTTCGTGATGATGACGCCATTCACGCTTCCTAATTCCATTGATAACAGTAAGAAGGACGCTTTTGAAGGACTTTTTAACTTAAACGTGGAGATCACAATTAAAATTGATTTACAACCAAAAAAACTCTCGGAGGATTAAATCTAATTCCATTTAAGTTTATAAACTTAAAAGATTAAAATCTTCAAAATGTTTTCTAAAATATTCTCCGCGCCAGTTGCAATCACAGCATGGATCATTTGTGGAGTCTCAGTGGTCACTGTTGTCGCCATCCTTTTGTTTGTGGTTTACGAAGCAAAAAGGAGTAATCGACTGGAAGCTGAGGAGGCTTATCAACGAAGTGCTTCGCCAGCTGAAAATAATAATAATCATTTGGAATTGAGAAACGGCAGTGATGGGAGCTCCGGAGCCGGAAGTGGTACGCGGGGGTCGGACTCAGTTTTTGTGATTGTGCCTCAAGTGGATGACCACGACCAGGATGATGAGAGATATCTTGGAGGGGACGCCCAACATATTTTGGAAAGCAGGAGTTCTGTTACGGAAATGTTTATGAGGACTCATCCGAAAACTGAGGGAGGAGGCGGGGGCGGGGGAGTGGGAGGAGTGGTCAATAAGGTCAAGGGTCATCAAAATAGTAAGAAAAATGGGAGAAAACATTTGAGCTCGAGTACAACAAGTAGTGTGTAAAATGGAGGGAACTTGGAGGAAAATGGAGGAGTCGATCTCAATAATATTTATTGTAAGATTTTTAAAATTAAATAAAAACTTCATCACTATTTAGTTTAGATTAAAGATTGACATAAAAATATTAATTTTAATTTGCAGATAAGCTGTTATCCAAAAGGACTGAAAATCATTTTTTAAATATTTTTTATTAAAATTAATTAAGATTTAAAATGACAACTAAAATTGTGTATGAAAAATTAATACATTTATCTATTGTTTTAGTAAAAAATTATTTTTTAACGTTAAAAACGTTCATCATGATAAGCTTCAGGACCTAACTACTTACTAGACCTTTTAGGCGCCTGAAATGTTGCTCCAGGTCCTGAATAATCCCCAGAAAACTTGACCCTCGTTCCCCCCTCCTTCGAATTGGATCCGATCCTGACGCCACCTCCAGGCTTATTTGCCGCCAATCTCCCAATCAATTCCGCCTTGGTTGCTGCATGCTTCAACTTGGACTTCAAATTGTATCTGGACCTTGACTCGATAAGCTTGGCCAGGGCCTTAAGGGCCTGTTCCCTTTCCTTTTTCGCCACCTTTCCCGAATTCACATCCAACTGGACAATAATACTCAGCAAAACTGCCATGATCTTCTCCAAATCCAGACAAATGATCTCAGCCTCCAACATATTTTGTTCCAGAGCGACAATCACTCCAAATTAAAGAAAGCAATTAAAATTCCTCCAAAAAATAATTAGTTAATTAACAATTAAAAACTTACAACTGATATAAACCTGCATTTGCCTGGAACTGCACTTCCTCATTTTCGGGATCCTTAAGGGCCTTTGCGAAATACAAACAAAGTTATTCTTCGACAACAAGTCATAAACAGGCACCACATCCACCTCCATGATGCCATCAAAAGTGCCGTTAAACTCCAACGGATTATCCCTCAACTTCAATTCTTCCCTTAACTCCTTGACGCTCAACTCCAAATTGGCCACGATAACGGCAACAATCAAATTGGCAAAGACAAACGCCCCCAAACTAACGGAAAATATTAAGTAAATGGCTATTATGAGGAAATATTTTGACTGGCGGTCGTAACTGTTGAGCACCTGCGCCCATCCATCTTGGGTGACACAAATAAACAGAACAATCCAGGCGTCCAGGGCGTTCAAGAACCTCTGTGGCGTCAAATCTTCAATGTCGAACAAAATAACTGCCATGACGCTGAGTACCAACATGATAATCAGCAGGACCAGAAGGATATTGCCCATGTCCAGACCTGATTTGATAACAGTATGGCTGACAATTGATAAGCTTGTCATGGAACTGACACAGCGTAGGCTTCTAAAGGCCCTTACAACTTTCACAGAGATTGCTGCACCGTCTCCGTAATTCCCAAGAGGGACCACTGCCGCCAACATGGTAAGCGAAATGATAATGAAGTCCAGAAGATTCCAAGATGTGGACCAGAACAACCGGAAGTCATAGATCCATTTGATGATCACTTCAAAAATGAACACCGACAAGATGATCATGTCCAAAAGTTCGAAAACAAAGTAGAAGGCCTGGAAGTCGGGAATGGTCGCCAGTCCGATAAGCACCGCGTTGACCAGGACAAGGAATAGGATCCCATGCCGGAAGAAGGGGCTTTGAAGAATGTCGTTCAAGAATGAATGGAACACGACCTTGTGGTATTCGTAGTTGTCGAGGTCAACGACATACGCAAAGTGCTCAGTTTCCTGGATAAGTGTCCGGGCCTTTTGACCGTAGAAATAGGTCTCGCATTCTGTCGCCACTTCTACTTGGTAAAAGGGGTCGTACTGGAGCGTCTTTTCTTCGTAATTATAACGCTTGTGAGGGGTCTTGAAGTGAAGCCAGTTTCCATATTCGTGGTCAAGGAGGGAGGTGCCGGAGGAGACTCGGGCGTGTTGGTGCTGATGGCGTTTATTTCGGCGGGATCTTCGCAAAGATGAGAGGGAGGAGCCTTTGGAGGGTGCCTTCAAAGAGCTGAGGGAGTGGAGGGAACCACGATGAGGACCGGAGGTTGGAGGAATGTCTTCTTTTAGGGGATCTTCTTGTGGAGGGCTTTCCTCCCAACCGGGATAGGATTTCCCGGGGACGCGTTTTGGTTCTTGGAGGTTGGAGGTGCCGGTCGCGGGGAGCACTTCGACAGGATACTCCATAATATTTTATTTTGGGCGATGGCTTCAAAATTCAATCACTTTTAAACTTTTAATTATTGAGCAAAGATTATAATTAAATTAGATGACTGCTCAAAAATAATAATTTAAGAAGAATAAAAAAAAACTAGTTAAATTGCTGTTCCAAAAATTAACAAATTGTTATCTTGGATACCGGAATTCCAATTTCAAGAAATTCTCAAAATGCCCCAATTTCTTACATTCTGTCGGTTAGCTAGGGAGAGGGGCAACCAGCTGGGTTGGGGGTGGCCAGCCCCGGCTGGAGCTGCTGCTATGCTGTGGCTGCGGGTATCCAGCCATCGTCATGTGTTTTGAGTGCATTTACTTGGCTTCTTGTCTGTCTGTGTCGGTCGATGGTCCTAAATAAAAACAAAAACAAACTTAATTCAGAGATCACAGTTAACTTTATAACTATTAATTGTGAAGCATTATTATAATGAGTAGTGATTCTAACTAAAATGGTTAATTTAGTTAATGGATAATGTAATTAATTATCGACTTATCGGAATCGGAATCAATGGTGAAGTGGGTGAATGACGAGCTGATGAAACAAAAATGATAATTTACAATTAATAAGAAGCTTAATTAAAACTAAATTAATGCTGAATTTACAGTTAAATGTTGGTATTACTTTACTAGTGACCAGTAAACATTCCTTTAAAAATGTTAACCATACGCAAAAAGTTAAGATGAACAAGAAACGGACACTGATTTGATTAGTCAATGGAAGGTTTTAAGTTAATTGTTGTGCGAATTAAGTGGTAAATTTAAATAATGACGGAGGAACGTGTGGGAAAGAAGAAGACGCAAGTTAGCTTTACAATTAGAGCGGAGAAGGAACCTAGGTAAGATTTTAAATTTAATATTTAATTTTAATTATTTTCAAGTTAAATGCATGTGCTTTTACTTTTACGGGCTACTTTTTTTAATTGCTGTCGTTTTTAACGGTTTTTTATAGGCATCACTCGGGAATATCTAGTATCAAATATGACGCCACGACTGACAGGTAACTTTTTTGAAGTTACAAGTTTAAAGTTAAATTAATTTTGGATATTAAATTTTTAAAATAAAAACTTAATTGTATAGAGTTCATTCCGCGGGGCGTGACGGTGTTATCCGAACGTGGAGTGTGGGTAAAGGTCAGATTCGCTTCATTCACGCGATGGAACACCACACCGACTGGGTCAACGACATTATCCTCACCAGTACTGGCAAAAATAGTGAGTTTATAAATTAACAATTTAAATGAACCACAAATCAGCCATCTTTTTAATGAACAATTAGTTTTTTATGATGTGTTTTTTCTTTTTTAAATATTACTGTAGTCATGTCGGGAAGTAACGACTGTACCGTTAAATTATGGAACGCGCAAAAAGGCTTTTGCATGTCGACCCTCAGGACACACAAGGACTATGTTCGAGCTTTAGCCTACTCCAAAGAAAAAGAAATGGTGGCGTCCGCCGGCTTCGATCGGGCAATTTACCTCTGGGACGTGAACACCCTAACGGCCCTAACCGCCACAAAAAATACGGTTACAACAGCAGCTTTGACCGGTTCAAAAAACTCTATTTACAGCTTAGCCATGTCGCCAGATGGGAACACTCTAGTTTCCGGTTCCACAGAAAAGGTCCTTAGAGTTTGGGACACCAGAAGATATATAAAAACGATGAAGCTGAAAGGTCACTCGGATAACGTGAAGGCCCTGATTCTTAATTGGGACGGGAGTCAGTGCTTATCAGGCAGTTCGGATGGAACTATTAAATTATGGGCTTTGGGGCAACAGCAGTGTATTCAGACAATAAGATGCCATACATCAGGTGTCTGGGCCCTTGCGGCACCTGAATCCTTCCATTTTGTCGTTTCTGGAGGAAAGGATTGCCGTTTACAGTTCACTGACCTTCGGAATAATAACTGTCATTCCAGTTTAATTGCTCAAGAGTCCCACCCGATCCTCAGTTTGTGTTTGAGTCCGGACCTGACAATGGTCTGGGTGGGCACCTGCGACTCCACGATAAGGGCATGGCCTTTGCCACAGATTCATGGGGAAGGTTACGTCAGTGATGAGGAGTATGCCGGACAAGCTCTTATGGAAATCGAAGGCGCCCCAGCAATAAAGCAGTTCACTGTTTTGAGCGACAAACGCCATATTTTGACGAAAGACACCAAAGGTCATGTGCATTTATACGACGCCTTGATGGCGTTAAAAGTGGAGGATTTAGGACCTTCGGATTTTGATGAAGAAGTCAAGAAGCGGTCAAAACCTATTTATGTTCCAAACTGGTTTAGTGTGGGTCTCCACACAGCGATGGTCACTATTCATCTGGCCCAAGATGAAAACGACTGCTTGGGGGCGTGGGTGTCAGCGAAAGATGTTGGTCTCATTCCGGATGACGCTGATCAAGATCAGAAGGTCAATTACGGCAGGCTCCTGCTTCAGGCGCTGTTCGAAGAGTGGAAGCGGTACAGTGTAACGGACCAACAGGCACCTTTGGAGCCGCCAATCAATGGATTCTTTAGTGTTCAGGGGCACACGCCCTGCGTAATTGGGGAGCAAGGGGGCAAGACAATGTATCGGTTTTTGGTGAGGGACGCGGGGGGTGAAGCCGAGAGGGCGTGTTTATCTGAAGCGATTCCTCAATGGGTCGCTGAACAGATTTTGGATGATGGACAGCCCCCAAAATTTATTAAAATTTTGTTTTTCTTAACGCCTCACACCATGAATGGGAAAAGCTTAAAAAAGTAAGTGCTTTATATAGTTTCTTTTTTGGCGTCCGGACGCCTAATGATTAATTAATTATTTTTTATATATATTTTTCTAGGGAACGCCTATTTGCCAATGACTTCATATCCATGAGAAAGGTGATGGAGCACGTTCTGGAGAAAATTGAAGAAGAAAACCCGCAGTCAACAACCGGAAGTGTTAGTGGAGCCGAGGTGCCTGCAGAAGATAAGGTCCGTTTGTACTGTTTGGATACTTTACTGAAACCGGATATGGACTTGAGGACGGTTAGACACATGCTGTGGAAGGGACCTGGCGACTTAGTCATTACGTATTCTATTATCAAGGCTGAGAGACTATCGTTGTAAATTAATTAATTTAATTTTTAATTGTGCATAATAATTTTTAAACAATAAAAAATAAAAAGTACAGTTTAATATTTAATTATTTTCCAAAGAATATTTAATTATAATTTAAATTTAAAATCGCTGCTGTCCAAATCCCTGATTTTGATTCTGGTGGTTAGGGTTCTGTTGATGATAGTGTTGGTGCATTAACGTATTCCCGGTATGATGCATTTGACCCCCATGACCTGTTTGACCTTGATGACCGTGCTGAGTACTCATATATCCCCCTCCACCTCCTCCAGTTGCTCCACTTGCCCCTCCATGATTGTGTTGACCTTGAGCTTGGCCTCCTCCCACAGGTTGACCCCCATGTTGTCCTTGATCGCCTGAAGGATTTTGACCTTGTTGATGGGGATGACCCCCCATTCGGATTCTCTTGGGATCGGAGGGACCTGTTCCTTGGTTTTGGTTTTGCTGTTGTTGGTGAACTTGCTGCTGTTGTTGAACAGTTTGCTGTTGGGGTTGTGGGGGGCGTTGCTGTATTTTATTTTCAGTCTTTTCTTCCTGTTTGGTGACCTTCACTTGGTCATCGTCTGTGAGGAACTCACGTTTGGGGTAGGGAATTGGACATCCGGCAAAGACGTCTGCGGTGGGCAGGGGGTCTTCAGAAAAGTAGGGGTCCATCAGAGCTTGTTCTGAAGTGATTCTTTTTGTGGGGTCCATTAAAAGTAGCTTTTGGAGCTGTAAAAATAAAATAAAATCAATATTCTAATTACCTTTTGCTAAAGTGGTAATTAAATGTTTAATTATTTACCAGGAGGAATGCCTTAGATTCTGGTTTGATTTTATGACGATCCATATATTTAATTAAACTACAGTTTTGGTAGTTTGTTCGTTTGAAGTCCTTTAGCAAGGTGGGATGTTCAGGCATTTTACGGATATCCTCCCATTCTTTGTCTTGAGGGAAACCCATCACATTGAAGATTCTGTTAAAAATATAATTAAAAATTTAGATACTTAATAATTCTTGCAATAAATTTTTTAACTTTATTCTTAAATTACCTGTCCAGCTGATCATGATGATAAGGATTCGAAGTTTTGATATCTTCCTGTCTGCAATGGAAAATGGGTTCGCTGGTTAAAAGCTCAGCGAAAATACAGCCAATAGCCCATATATCTGTAAAATTAATTAAAATAATTAGCTATTTAACTTTAATTTGGTTTTGGTAAAGGTTAGAATGTAGTGTTTTTAATTATTAATTTAATTACCAATAGCTTTAGTGTAATGTCTAGCCCCCAAAAGGAGTTCCGGTGCCCTGTACCAAAATGTGACCACAACTGGATCCAAATCTGCCAACGGTTTTAACGGTGAGTTGAATAAACGGGCGAATCCCATATCTGCAATTTTCACTCGTCCTCTTTCCGGTCCTTCGCCCATTACTAAAATATTAGCTGGTTTCTAAAAAGACAAATAAAAAATATAATTATTGAAGAAAACTTCAATTCAAAGTTTAATTGAATCATTGTTGCAGTTTTAATTTACCAGATCTCTGTGAAGCACCCAATTATCATGCAAATAATGAATTCCTTGCAGAATTTGATGAAGTAGTGACTTGACCATTCCTTTGGGAACCATCACCGACTTTTTTGACGCCTTGGCCGCCCGATGATACTTGATAATATGCCAAAGGTCATGTTCCGCATAGTCGAAAAGTAACCACACCTTCCGGTCGTTATGCGAGAGGAATACTTTCTGAAGACAGATCACATTTGGGTTCTTCAATTCACGTAACAACTGTAAAGAAAACAGTTTAAAATAATCATTAAACACTCCAACTCTAGCAAAAATTACCAACTAAATATTTAATTATGATTAAAAGCTTGATTACTCACAGCGATTTCCCGACAAGCCGACATCGATAATCCGGTGCCTTCAATTTGCTTCAGGGCGTAGTCGCGGTTATCAGTTCTGCCGTTAGTGGGGTTTGGAACTCGAGAGAAATTAAATCTGTTAAAAATACAGCAATTAAAAATTAATTAGAGTAAGGCTTAATTGGCTTCGCTTCATATTTTTATTTAATAATTGTTAAGTAGATAATTAAAAAACTAACTTACCCATCTTTTCTCCTAGCTTTGTAGACATGACCGTATGTCCCTCTGCCCACTTTACAGCCTTCGTAATCAAACCAGTCCTCAACTTTGACCCGTTCCGCAGCCGTTTTTAACTTGAACTCGTAATCCATCATTTGAAAGCTTTAAATATTTAATTGTTAGTGCTAATTACTTTTAACTACACAACTGACAACTCTTAATAAGACCTTAAATGCACCACCGCGTCAATCCTTCACCTCCAAACTACAAATTAAATAAACCAATCAACTAGAAATATATAATGCAGTGTAATAATTTAATTAACTTTAATTTTAATCAACAATCAAAAATTACATCAAACCCTGTCAACTTTTGAACAGATGAGCTGCCTTGCATTTACACGGCTTTGCCTATCTTCTCCGTAGTCCGTAGTATTTACTCTTTACAATCGCTTGTTTTTGTTATTTTTGGTAATGGGACCGTCCACACAATACAATAGCAATTTGCCATCTTCTTAACTGACCCACCCCAAAATCTTTTCTTTACATCTGCTGAACTAAAACAAAAACAATTTACATATATTTTTAGAAAGGTGGGTCAGCCAAGTAAACATTGTTTTGATTACTTTTATTATGAACGACCCCATAAAGATCAAAGTACAGTAGGATAACAGAAAAGAAGCTTGAGATTTGAGAAAAACAAGCAAAAAAATGTAAATGCACTTGCCTTTGATTTTGATTTGAACGCATTTACACGAAAAACGGAAAAACAAGCAGCAATACATTTACTTTAGATTCAAGTCAGATGGATGGGGTGACTCCATCCAAGTCCAAGTCGAAGATAAGACCAAAGACCAACAAGATAACTGACAACAAAATTAAGATAAGGTGAGACCTTCCGAGACGCCACACTGCTAACTAAACTACCAATGACCAAGTCTTTTTAATTATTAAAATATTAATGAATTTAGCAATTAAATTTTAAATGTTTGTTTGTTTTTTAGGAAAATTTGAAACTGAAGAGGTTTACAGTCAGTGCTTTTTAAATGAGTGGTTAACTTTAATTGGTCATCATGAAGAAATACCAGCAATTACTGATAGTGTCCTTAGGACTGGTCAGTTTCATTTGTTTTTTAATTTATAAACACGAATACGATCGACTGAGGAATGTTTTGGAGGTTTTGGAGGTGTTTGGATCGCCACAATCAATGTCTGCTGGAGGAGGTCCAGGAGGTCAAGGAGATCTTGGTGCCCTTCGTTCTCACCCACTTGAGGTCAATCATAATCCAGCTTTAGGGGCTGGCTCAATTAACGAGCTGAATCTTGGAGGAGTCAATAATAATGCTCAGTTAGTTTACGACGCCAAACAAGATGGACAACCTGCGTTTGACGATGCTTTTGTTCTGAAGAATGGACATGGCGTCAGGCCGCCGGATGAGGAAATAGGAGGAGCTGGAGGAGGGAACGCCGGAGGAGGAGACGATAAAGATAAGAAGAATCTTGGAGGTGGCAGTGGAGAAGTTGTTGGAGGTGATGACGATGGAGGTGGCGTCATCGACAAGTTTGGTGCTTTGAAGAAACTAAATAAAAAGGTGAAGAAGGAGCGTCAACCTCTAGACAGTATTTTTAAGGAGAATAACAGGCAGCAAATTAAAGAGCAATCACATAATGATGTGTAGCAGCAATTAGCATTTATAGTTAAAGTTAATTGTTAGTTAAACACCTTTTCTTACGCATTTATATAAAAAAAAACTTGATAGTCATTTGAAATCTAATTAAATTGTTAATTTGTTTGTAAGGTCAATCATTAAAAAAGTTAAGGAATAGCTGCGTAGCTGACAAACAACTAAAATGTAAAATAGTTAAGTTTACTTCTGTTTTTCCTTTTTTACTCTAAAAACTCCAATTAAGTTTAATATTTTAATTATCTCTGTACATATTTAAAAGTCAAGTGGTTGTAACTCATCAAGTTGTTGCCTTAAATATGACATACAAACTATAAAAGTTAAATCTTGATTAACTTTTTAAAAAGCATAAAAAGATGGTCAGTTCAATTTTTAATTGTTAATCATGTTCTTCCCATATCTTGTATATTGATTTTTTAATGCAGCAATTAGCGTAATTAGCAGTTTAATGTATATTGTTTGGAGGCAGCTAACTGGTAAAGTAAAGTAAATTGTGAAGTAAGTTAAAGTTAAATGGATCCGATTTCTTTAAAACTCTCTCTGAAAATCGTTAAGAAAATGACAATAACTTGAAGGTGACTTATGACTTAAAAATCTTAATTATAATTAAAATATTACTCTAATAAGTTGTTAAAGATTGCATTTAAAATGAGATTAAAACTTAATTGACGGGTAAAAATTTAAGAACAATTAAAAAGACATCACATCGCAACAAAAGGGTAATTAAAAATTAAGTTATAATTAGTTAATTATGATTCGGATTGGACAAACTGTGCCACAAGCCATTTTTTGGGATTATTTCTTCATTTAAATACTATTCAACTATTCAATAATTAAGAATTTAAATGTATCAATTATCAAGCAATTAGTTAACTTTGTTTTTCGATAAATAAACATGACCACTGATTATTATCACATTAAAATAATTATTTTTTTCTTCGATTTTTTACTTTATTTTTTTTCGGAAATACATCAAATACACAATTAATTCATCTTTAATTCTCGCACAAAATAATTACATAATTATTATTACAACGATGATTAACTTTAAACTACCTTTTTAAACAGGATCGCAGGAAATTTAATACAAAAAAGTAAATACAACAATTAACTCTTAACTGCTCACAGGTAATTGGTAAACATAATGATAAATTTTTTTGGGGATTCGAATAAAGCATAAAAAATATTGCAAACAAATATGCAATTTAATTTACAATTAACCCTTTTTTACACAATTAAAATATTTTCTTTGATATTTTGCTATTGATTTTCAGAAAATTAATGATGATTTCACCGTAAAATCGTTAAAGTAAAAAATAAAACACAAGAAGATTGGAAATTGGAAGTGTGATTATTTTCTTTAATAATTAATTAAACATTGGTGAAATAAGTATCTAATTTAACTACTCGTTTAAAAGATATACTTTTACTGCTTAATTTTCTGGATCAAAGCGGAATTCGAAAGCTTAGCGGACTGAATAGTCTGGGACTTGTCGGTTAGCTCAGTGTTCGGAAATAGGGTGAGCACGTAGTTGACGCTCGAGTACTGGGGTCTCGCCCTAAAAAATATAATTAAATGAACAATTATTATATATTTAATTGTGGGTTTTTATAAACGATATAATTATTATAATTAACTTACACGTTGATAAAGCTATGAAGATCATTAACTGTATGCGTTGGATTAAAGCGTGCCATAAGTCTGGAGCCATCCGCAAGTCTAAACTGAATGCTTGTTGTGGCCTCGCCATCGGTCAACGGGACTTGCTCCCGAGCTGCGGTCTCACTAGCTTTTCGATCGGCTTCGGATTGGGGACCTGTGGTTCCAACGACTGCAGGTGCCGGGCTTCAAAACAAAAATCAAAACGAATATAAACGTAAATTAAATAATTTTTTAAATCGTTTGAAAGGGGCCTTTTCAGGTACCTGCCAAGCGTTTGTCCCCTGCCAGTGAAGGCCCTAACATCCCTCCTTGGCGCCGCAAAGTCCTCATGTCGCTTATCCTCCATCGTCATATCAATTTCGCGACCTTGGTACTCCCTAATCAGTTCTCTTGGTACTTCTCCACGTTTTACTGAAGATAGGAAATCCATATTGGCAGGATCCTGGTAGGCCCTTAAGGGACCATCATTGACAGTGAAGCCAGTGCTCCATAGACGGAGAACCACTTCAACTTGCTGAGATTCAGGATTAGCGTTTGTCGCGTTGGATGATGAAGAGCCGACAGACTCAGCAGTGGTTTCAGTGGCGTCACCCAGTTTGTGACCGGCACCGGAAAAGACGCCACCACCTCCAGAGGCGCCACTGGATTTTTTCTTGATCATTTGAGGTGGACCTTCGACCTCTTGTGCTCCAGCCCTTTAAAGAGGAATAACAATTAATTTAAAGTTACCTTGATTAACTATAATTATAATTTAATTTAAAAAGATAGCTTACTCCCTAGCTCTTTTGAACATCTCTGCAACCAGCTCATCACGACGACGGGGAGGTCCCAGGACCTGTTGACCACTAGTTTGCGAGCCACCTGCATAATATGCTTGACCCTTCTCCTCTTCATCATCCGAGCTTTCGTCCTCAGACTCTTGGTTCTTCAGAGCTCCCAAAGTCATAATTCCGCCCCTAAAAACAGTTCAAAAACTCAATTAAATCCTTTTAACCTCTGACCTCTGTCCTCATTAAATTACATTAAAATTAAAAATAGTTTACCTCGGAGGAGCAGCAGGCTTCTTAGCCTTCTTTGGCTTCTTTGCACCTCCACCAGCACCAATCCCCGCCCCCGCACCTCCAGGCATCATCTGCCTCAGCATTCCCTGAAGATTTTCCTCCAAACGCTGCCTAGTCTCAGCGTCAACTTCAGGATCCGAGTCTTCATGACCATGTCCCATTCCTTCGGGTTCCGCCTCTCCCTCAAAAAAGCTTTGAGTAGCCAACTAAAAACCCCACAACAAACATTTAATTATCAATTAAATAAACAAAATAATCACATAAAAACCACCTTCAATTTACACATTAAATACGTAATGATTCATTTAAACTAAAAGCATTGCCGTCGTCTTTACCTGCAGCTGATATCCGGACGCCTCTAGATAAAACCGAGCCCTTTCATTATCCACACCCGTTATCTCCCGAAACTGTGCAATTAAATCCTCGTGACCTTCCGACATTTTACCTAAAACAATAAACATCAATTAACCAATTAACCTGATACAAAATCAACAATTAACTTTAACTGTAACTATTACGTAAACAATGAACTTACTAGAAATTTGACAAGTCCCTTCTCCTTTAACTTTAACTGCCAACTGCTGCCTGACCGTTAATTCCCAATCCAAAATACACCTTCAACTTAGTAAATAACTTCCCAATGTAACTGTTATTTACTTTTAATTACCAATTAAACTGAACAAAAATATTTAATAATTGTAGTTTCCTTAGAGCTCTCACCAAAACAAAAAGAGAAGACGACGAAGACGAAACGAAATGACAGAGCGATTTACTGGCTGCTGGCTGGCTGCTCTAGTCTCTTGACTTGGAAAACAGCAAGTCAGCTGCTTTATCTTCTCATTTTTTTAGCCAATTAGAGGAAAGCGCGCAAAATTTGAATTCTTGTGTTTTCTTCAAAAAACTGTTTTGATTCATGGGTGCATAATCTTCCCGAGCCGGCGAGCCGGGCTCGCAGAACATGAAAGATCTGTAATATACGTAATGTATAGCCTGCAGAACATCAGGGGAAAATCCCTATCCTGTACATGTTAAAATCTCACAGAACACGTGGAAGATTCTGCACCTATGGTTTTGATGCTTGGTGTTGCGTTGCGTTTGCTTGTTTTGCTGAAGAACGTAGCAGGTGAATGCGGTTTGAAGTGAAGCGCATTTAAAATTAACTTTTTTGGGCCAAGTGCATTTAAAATAATTAAAGTTAATTGTTAATTAAGTTTATGAAATGAGTAATATTTATATTCAGGAGCCGCCGCCAGAGGGCAAGGTATTTTTTAAATAAAATATTTTGATGTTTTGTGTTTTGGATTTTCAAACTACTTGTCAAACAGTTCATTAATTGAAGTTAAATGAGGTTTTAATTTCAAGGTTAATTATTTTCTTTTTTTAGATTTGTTTGGAAACTACTGCTGGAGATATTGATATTGAACTGTGGTCCAGGGAGGCACCAAAAGCTTGTCGTAATTTTGTTCAGTTGTGTTTGGAGGGCTATTACGATGGAACTATATTTCATCGACTTGTCAAAGGCTTCATTGTTCAGGGAGGGGATCCCACCGGGACTGGGAGTGGGGGCAACTCAATTTGGGGGAAGCCATTTAAAGTAGGTGTTTTTAATTCATTTTATTTTGAATTTTTATTGTTTATTGAAATTGGAGGAAGAATGGAGATTGGAGATGTCAAATTAATTTTTAAAAATTGTCTTTGTAATAGGATGAGTTTCATTCGAGATTGAGATTTGTTCGGAGGGGACTGGTGGCGATGGCCAATGCTGGGAAGAATGACAACGGCTCCCAGTTTTTCTTCACTTTGGGGCCGACGCCAGAGCTTCAGAATAAGCATACTGTGTTTGCCAAGATTGGAGGAGACACGATTTATAATATGTTGAAGTTGGAGGAGGGAATGGTTGATGAGGTCAGTTAATTAAAATGTAATTATTTATACTGTAATCGTAGTTTTTTCATTTGAAACAATTTAATTGTTTATAAATTAAATATTATTTATTTTAGGACGAGAAGCCGCTATATCCGCATAAAATTGTTAGGACGAAGGTGCTAAGTAATCCATTTCCGGATATTGTGCCACGCGAGACAATTAAAAAAGTTAAGGACGACAAGAAAGATAAGAACAAGTCCAAGGCTGCTGCTACAAAGTTAGTAATGATAATTTAAAATATTTGTATATAATTAATCGTTAAAATTTATGCATAAAATTGATTTTTAATTATTTCTTCAGGAACTATAAACTGTTAAGTTTTGGCGAAGAAGCAGAAGAAGACGAGGAGGAAACGGACGAGGTCAATAAAAAATTCTCTGGAAAAAGCAAGTCCATTCATGATCTGGCTATCGACCCTAAAATGAGTGCACAACCGGCAGTTGAGACTTCATCTTCCAAAGATAAGTGCAGGAGGTCATCACAGGAGTCTTCTTCGGGCTCGCCATCTTCCGACGCTGAGGATGACGCCACAGCAGACGCTAACGCTAAACCACAGTCAGAAAAGAACAAGAAAGGAGGACGGGAATCACCAGAGGACCCCGAAAAAAAGAAAATAAAAGAGAAAGACGTACAATCTGTTCGAGATAAGCTGAAACGGAAAGAAGAGGAAGCGTCTGCTAGCGCCAAGATGGAGAAGGAAAAGGCGTCAAAATCGAAAAAGTCTGGAGGAGGTGACGATGAGGATGACGACGATGGAGAATACTATTTGGGAAAAGATGAGAAAATGAAGCAAAAGCGCAAAGTTGAGGACCTGAAGAAGGAGTATAAGGAACTGAGGAGGTCCATGAAAAAGGAAAAGGACGCGCAGGACCAAGAAGTCCTGAATAAAACGAAAGAGGAAGAAGATAAGCAAGCAAAATTAAAGCAGGATAGCAGCGTCATCAAGGAATTTCTGAGTGAACAAGAAAAGTACAAGGAAGTTAAGGCAAAGGCACCTAAAAAGGGGGAGGATCGGGAGGCGATGACCCTAGCTTTATTGGCAAAGTTTAAAAGTAAAATTGAAACGGCCAAGGAGACTTTTGGAGAGGTACCGCCACTTCCGATTGGAGGAGTTGGAGGAGGAGATGATAAGGAAGAAGGAGAGGAAGATGAAGAGGAGGATGACAAGGATGACTCATGGTAAATTTCAATTCATTTTTTATTTTCAAAATACATTTTAATTTTGTTTTTAAATTAATCATCATTTTAATTTTTGTTCTCATTTACAGGCTCGCCAGAAAACTAAATTATGAAACAAGCAAAGAAGCAATTTTAGCAAAAGACGCTAATCTCAAGTCTGACGACTGGTTTGATATTCACGATCCCAGGAACGCGCTTTCTAAGAGGAGACGGGAGCAAAGTAGTCAGGATTCGAAGGAAAAGAAGAGGAGAAGAATTAATTAAATTAATTTATATTTAATTGTTGACTGCATAATTAGTTAATTATTTAAAGACATTATTTTTATTGTTTAAAACTCATTAATTGTTAAGTTAGTTATAGTAAACCAAGAAAAATAAATGTTGTAAAATCAGCGCTAATATTTTTTATCAAACGAATACCAATTGTAATTTATCATTGTATCTGTAACCAATTGACAAACTGTTGGTATGCGTGATATATGTCATTTAGTTCAGTAATGTTTGTTTAGAAAAATATTCGTCATTCGTGTTCTCTCCGTTCAAATTAACTTTGGAGATGATTCATTCCCAAAATCTTCAAAACATGCATGTAAGCATTTTCTTTCTGTTTTTTTGTCAAGTTACGAACATTACTTTTTTATGGTCGCATGCAAAACAGATCGTATTACAATGTTGCAAGCTGAAAGAGTGTTTTTTTATAATAACAAAAAGAAAGACAAATGATGACGATGATGTTTGGTGCTTGGTTCATTACAGATACAGAATACAGATATCATGGCGTAACAAGTAAGGTAGGAAGTACGTAGTAGTAAAGCGTTTACTCATATTTCTAATTTAAATAGCGAAAGAAGATAAATATTATTTTTTCTAGTTTTATTTCACTTTTGTCTCTCGAATCAAAACAAAACAAACCAATTTTTAGAAGTTGTTTTATTTTTCGAAAGAAGGATCAATACTGTTTTAATTGCATTTCATTGTGTTGTAGTCATCACTACTCAGAATAGTCAGAATAGAATATAAAAGTTGATCTTGTGGATGTAAATGTAAGGCTTCCATCCATTCACATTATTATCCACTATCCACCTACCTAAATACATTACAAAAATTACAATGTTATTTAGGTATTTGTACCAAGTTGCATTTTTTTAGAGCTGGCAATTTGGTTGAGTGAGTCTGAGTGTGAGTGAATTGACAAGAAGAAGCAGCAGATATTATGTATTTTAACGTGAAGAAAGGGTTAAGTTTCAAGTTTTTTGTAAGAACCAAAACCAAGCATTATAGCCATAGCTCCATTTCATATATTCATGTAACATGTTGCATTTTTTTAGCTTGAGCATTTTCGGCTAAATGGAGATTCTCCTCAGGGGATTCTCTATTCTCTCCACGATCCACAAATAATGTTTATTTACCAAAATGAGAAGATGAGAAAAGAAAACATGATCACGTTGTTGCTACTCACATTTTTTTCCCTTCAATTCTTTCCGTAGAGATCAGCTAGTCTCAGGTCTGAATATATTTACAAAAGAAACACAATCACATTTTTATGCAGCACAATGCAATATGTTTTGCGAGAAAATTAAGGATATGTGTGTACCATATTGGCATTGGCTATTAACATGACACGAGTTTAACTCGTAGAAAAACCAATTTAATTAAATGCTAATTGAGTTCTCCATTAGTTTTGCATGTTATAAATAAAGATCATTTTGTTGTAAGTAAGCAATGGTCACAAATAAATGTCACTTGTGCAAAATAAAATGTGATAGGCTTTTCCCCATGAAAGTGTTCTCTAATAAATTAATTGAAATTGAATGTAATTTACAAGTATAATGTTATGGGAAGTAAAAGTAATTAAAAGTGATATTGACAGAAATCATGAAATGGTAATGGCAGAATGGTAGACTGTTTCCATAAATTCCTCCATTTCCTCCAATAAACGGTTGTAGAAAAGTGGATTGGAGTGTTGTTGGAGGAGTTGAAGGAAACTGTCCAGGAGAAACGGTTCTTCCTTGTTTCATGGCAGTTTATATTAGACCGTTGGATTGGAAGGTGTGTACGTGTTCTGCCTTGTCGGTGTAGTGGAAAGTGTAGTCTTTGTGCCAAATTTTTTACCGTTACTAAAACCGTTACAAGCTTGCTAAAAGCCACATCTCGCATCAATTTTAATTAGTTGTCAAATAGATTCATTTCATGAGAAATAATTGATAGATTTAAGAAAGAAGAAACTAAATATTTGTCATAAATAAAAAAATGCGTAAAAAACGTGACGTCACTAGATACTCGAGGGTTTTACAAGACAGGCAGGTGATAAGATTTTTAGCAAATAATAAAACATTTTTTTGCGTAACTCGAAATTAGAGAGCGTCAATTTTTGTTTAATGATTCTTCTTAGAAATTGTTATGTAGGCGGCGAAATGGACAAAAAATAATGACCTAATTAAAAAGCTGCATAAATATGATTCATCATTATCGTCATGATAATGAACAGATGACGTTGTAGCAATTAGCAAAAAATCAACTCGGTAAAAAAAAATCAGTTCATTTCCATTTCAAAGTCGGTAACAGTCTCATGGCCATATTTTTAATTGAGATTAGCACGATGCTGTGACTTAAATGATTGAAATGAGAAATAAAAATAAATTAACTGTTCTGTTCGTACGAATAATTAATTATAATTTTTAATGAAAGCAAATGTGGAGTTTTGATGAGTTTATTTGTTTGTTTCCAGTTTCCAGTGATTTTGGTGACATGAAATAGTGAAAAGATAAAGTGAAGATTTTAACTATTTTTTATTAAATAATTTATAATTAAACCTATGTTAAGCCAAATAGGCAGTTGTGATGTGAAGTGTGGAAGCGATTATGGCAAATATTGTTTATGGGAGCGCAACATTCGCTAGACCACCCACTGCGCCACAGTATCAGTATCATTCTCCAGGTAAGACGATGATATTTAATCACTTGGGTATCAAAACACCCCATTAAAATTAAATGACTAAAGTGATAACCTATCTCAATAAAATGATTAAATAAAATCTGATCACATGAGCTACCTAATGGCTTATCAAAACTGTCCTTATCTCAGAATGGTTTTATCCATTCAATGTTATTTTTTATACAAACTTTTAATGGTTTAAAGTTCTATAATTTTTACTTTATTTAAAATAAATTATTTTTTTAAATATTTTTTAAAATGAGCAATAGGACTGCAGAAGCATCTTCGCCAAATAATAATAATAACTCTAATGAATATTATGCTCTTCATTACACGTCATACGTGATTGGAGATAGTGACAGATATTTAGATACAACCAGTAAATTAATTAACTTTTATAATTATAATTTTGGGATTTTTAGAACATAATTTGTTTCCTAAATTGTTTTAATTCAAGACGGGACCTCAAAATGGAAGGGCCCTAGACGAGTCTGCATTTTCTGCTCAACGGCGATAATCCTCCCCTCTATCCTCATTTCCTTGCCGTTATTGATGCGCTTCGTATTTTACGGCTCCAATTCTCAGGTGCTCCATCCCTCCGACATGATGATTTTGGACCAACGAATCTCTACGACTTGGTGTGAGGTAAATTCAACAATTAAAATTAAACATTCATTAAAAATCACAAGAGAATTTAGTAAATATTTATATATTTTTAACTCAGGCGGAGACAGTAACGGTCAACACCTCCTTCACCGCCTACGTCACTCAAGGCGAACCCAAACTATTCAAAACGCCCACAACCCTGACCGTCGACCAACACATGAAGATTCCCGATGACCAAAAAGAATTTTGGGGACTGTACCTCCTTCCAGGATCCACCTT
>JAQFYG010000122.1:0-48811 GCA_034694325.1 Entomobrya corticalis
ATTCAACTCCCCGGCGAAGCCGGGTTTTCACATTATATCTGGCACTTATCTACCTCGGTATTTACCGATTTATTTTATTTCTAGTTACTTGCTCAAACGTTCACACACCCAAAATATATTAATATATTGTATGGATATTAATATTAAACGAGATGAGTAATATAAAGTGACTGAAAGGCTGTGCATATACAATTTGAAATTGTCATTTATCTATTCCATTCCATCATATTAACGGAACTTTTCATGATGAGTCCTTTATTTTCGAGGTTTATGTTATATCACGGAAACGAAAGACGTTAACTAAAATCAACCGTAGATATTTTCATTTTAAACATTGCGCTCAACTTTAAATTTTTTTTCGTTACGGACCTTCCTTTTGTTTTAAGTGTAGTTTAGATCTTACTTATTTTCAATGAAAAACAATACAATGTCTTGGACAATGTCAATTGAGCGCCTACGTTAAAGGAGAATATTATTGTTTCAAAGTATTGGCCTTAGAGGTCGAAGGAAAAATAATATTAAAAAACTCGTTACATATCGTGATTTCCTTGAGGGGAAACTTTTCAAAATTTATAATTTGTTATTGTTGCAGTAGCGTTTTAGTGTGTGCGGTTCATATTCTGCTGGCGTTGATTCACAAATGCACTAGCAACTCATTGAAATTAAGAGTTTGTAATTGTTACAGTCTTTTTATTACAGTTCCTGTTATTATTGTTATTTTGCTATTAACGTCGCTGTCGTCGAAAGAGGAAAACTTGGAAAACCACTTTTGCTTTTACAGGAGGGCGTGCATACAAAAATCTTCCATCATTCTTTTGGTCAGGTGCTGTTCGTAGTATGTTTGATGTGCAGTATGATCAATCAATGCTTGCTACTAAGGAGAAGGATACTTGAATAATCGACTCGGACGATGTACAAAAATGGTTTAGGTGAAATCATTCGAATTTATCATCATAGTAAGATATGTATTTAATATTAGTGTGTTTGTATAATTGAGTGGGCTTGGCTAGGTGCTTGCACTTATTTAAATACGTAGGTACACATATGTGTCTCCAAATTGTAAGTTTTCAAATGTAATTTTGAGCAAGCGCTCTCTAATTTCTATCCAAAGTACATTAATTGCAATTTTTAGACATGAAATATGTGTTTTTTAGCAAAGAAGTTTTGATAAAAAGTGTTAGAACCAAATGATCTTGAACAAAAGGAGCGTCAAATAGGAAAGAAAGGCCATAATTGAGTCATGGCAACTATTTAGGTAAATATTCATCTTAAAGTATGTACTTACAATTATTGAAGTTATATGAGTTTTATAGTCTTCAAGAGGCCCCAAAATATTGGCAAATAATAATGGTGAAATGCACTAATTTAAAGTTTCCATCTACCTCCACCCACACCGTCCAAATCTAATAGTATGGTTATAATTGAGTTAGCTCAAAAGTTAAGCTTGTGATTGCGGCGCGCGGCGGTGTATATTGGTTTTTGCTCTTCACTCAAGCTGATGATGAAGAAGAAGACGTGTAAAGAGTGACCGCAGAAACTTCATCGGCAAATGCAATCGTTAATCATGATCATCATCATCATCATTTCTTCACTAGAACTACTTGTGGGAAAACGAAGAAGAAACAGAAGAAAATTTGTAGGGTTCATGCTAATATTTAAGCATGTATGTATATGCTCCCAAAAACTCATCTCCTATCAAAAGTTGCACAGTCGTCATCAGCAAAATTTTGTGAATGGGATTGAAAGATAGAATGAATGATAAGATGCTATTCATTCATTGTTTTAACTCAAAGCCTTTAGTATTTCTACCATCATGATAAAAATAATATTTTAAAACAAATTTTGGACTGATATTACTTAGATACATCTTTCTTTGATGCCAATCTATGAAATTTAAGCGCAGTTTTCAAAAGGGATCGTTGCTTTTTTGATGGTTTCTTTTTTAAAATCTGCAAACATATAGACTATCTGAAAGCTTTACTCTTTCTTTCTATCAGTGTTATAGTTTTCTAAAAGTTATCTTACGTCTTGCAAAAAAAAGTAATGGGTGTAATATAAATACTTATATATGGACGAAAATAACGATTTTCATCAGAAACGAAACCAATATAATACATGTACAATATTGCAGAAGATGTTTGTGTAGCATGTTTTACTACAAAACAAACAAAGGGCACCTGCATATAACCTGTTAACATTCTGCGTTCGTTTGGTGATGAATGAGTAACAAAACAATAATAACATCTGCAACAACAGGCAGCAGCATTACAGATGCACGTACAAAAAACAGGCTTTACTCGCCGCTTGATTATGCACACAACAATTTTTACTTTCTAGTTTTCCCTTTCGTTTGTTCAAAACATTATGTCAATGATGTTGACGATCGAGTAAGGTGAGATCATTGCAGAGGTAGTATAATTCATTCACAAAAATTGGATTTTTATCAGCTCTTCATGTGGTATAGTTTTAAAATGTATAAGAACTATGCATATAGATGAAGATTGTATATTTATATATATATATATATGCGTAATGCACAAACTTACACAGGCAGGCACGTTATCTCTTTGATAATTTATAATGGGTAGTCTTCATTCAACGATGCTTGTTGACTTGACTTTGAATTGGAAATGTGATCGATCGATATAGTATCAACTGCATAATTAATGGGACAGGAGATGACTTTGAAGAAAGTATCAGAATAAAAAAGAATATAAGGTCTGGCTAAATTATAAAGGCGCATTATGTTCGCCTCTTTTATAAGTCGTATAATATGCTGTTGTCTGTTGTGAAGTTACGTGGTCTTTTACTATCAAGTGAAATGCGATATATAACATTGTTATTTGCTGTTGTTTAATTTGAACTAAACTGTATTTTATTGGGTAAAGTGGCACAAAACATGTATAAACATTTGGCTGAAGGGCAAGTGATTCCCCTTTAAAATTTTATTATAAAGTCGTCACGTCTTTCATGAAATTATGCTCATGTTGCTTGGCATTTGCTCGGTCAGGTGTACTTGGTCAATTTGGCAATTTTAGTGTATGTTGTGCGCTGGCACACGTATGATTAGCGCAAGGATCATGCAGAAATGATATGAATGACCGTGAATACCTATACAGAC
The DNA here is from genome assembly GCA_034694325.1 of Entomobrya corticalis. NCBI lineage: Eukaryota > Metazoa > Arthropoda > Collembola > Entomobryomorpha > Entomobryidae > Entomobrya > Entomobrya corticalis. Next base: position 3,122 of record JAQFYG010000122.1, read on the forward strand.
TACTGATTGGCCTTGTCTGAAGTGGAAGGGGAAATGGAAATATAAACGAAATAATTTATTTTATTACATCGAATGAGAGATTTTTATGCAGCTGCCAAAGATCATTCATCTGCTTTTACTTTTAAGATGTGCATAATGCATTCCGTGTGCCAGTTTCCTTTCTACACAAACAGCGTCCACCACTGATTTTGTTGTCATTAAATTGGTTGATAAACGAGAGTTGTTGGTACTGTAGATATTTTAAGGCCATGTGATTTATTTCTTTAAAAAGTTGCATGATTAAAATGAAATCGAAGAAGTAACTGATTCCATCTTTGAAAACATTCGAGCAGTAAATATGCCGCATGTCATAAAAGAGGTTCATTAATAAATTGGAAGATAATCAACAGTAATTCATAAATTGAAGAATGAATGCATTAGGGCGACGACACTTATTTTGCAAGGCATGGATTTCACTTGTAACAAACACTAAACAGCTTACCTTTAAAATTCATACAAAAATTTTAAAATTTTGGAGGAATAATAGCATCCCCATTAGGAGGCCATTGCCCAATCTGGAAAGAAATGTAACGATTAATGAATTGACTTGTATGCAATATAGTGCTCATATGTCCATTATGAAAAAATGCATGTAGTTTTTATAAACTGAATAAATGTAGGAAAGTTTTAAACATTTTAAAGATGTTATATTAATAATGTAATAATAATCGTTTTAATCTTTACAAATCAAATCAATGCATCATTATAATATGATAACAATACAATAATAATATATATATATAGATATATTATATTATGGATATTAGCATGTAGTGTTGTAATGCAATCATTATACAACATTGTAAATATATAATATAAGCAATTATACACACATTAATTTAACAATCATCATCAATCATCATAGATACATGCATACTTAATCGTAATAATTATAGTATATTTAGAGAGATATTGTGACAGACACAGAGAGAGTAGCTGAATCATAGTATAATCTTGTACAGCACATGAAATAGAATAAAATACATTTTATATTTTAACAATAAGATTCGTTTTTTAATAATATTAATTATAATACGATCAATTGCACGCTCATAGTCTAATGATAAATAGATGTATAGTGCTGATATTATCCTTATATCATCGTAGTAGTTTTTAGTTGTAGAAGTAGTAAGATTTAGATTTTAACACTCAAGCACACATTTTACAATTATGTAGCGGTAAATTAATTTTAAATAATGCATCATAGTACGAATGATCATTACTTGTAACTTTACAGATAAGTGCATTTCATGTAGTTGTAAATGATTTTCTCCATTTTTTTGTAGTTATTCTTTCTTGATAATGTAGCAAGTGCTTGTAATGCCATTTAACTTTGATATTTAATATGCAAAAAAATATTGTTAAATAACATAGTGTAACATGATATGAAATGTAAAATTTAATAAACAAGATAGTAATAAATAGTGCTTAAGAATTTATCTCAATTTGCAAAAATAAAATTGTGCAAATCTATTAAATTTATTAACGAACCAAATTTACTATTTTTGTTGTATTGAAAAGTGCATTTTGAAAAGATATAATTATAATTTCACAATTTATCATATAAGAACGTATTAACGACAAAGATTTTACAAAACAAACAGATTGCTTTTAAGAATATTTTTGCAGCATAGAAACAAACAGATAATGTCAATCAGATAAAGTTAAAACAATGCCATGATATTTTACTGTAGCATTCCTTGCAACCAAAGAGAAATCAATTTATTCCACCTTGCTTGCGTTAATGACTAATTAGTCATGCGTTCATGACTTTAAAAACCCAAAATAATAATTACCATAAGTGACAAGACAAGTAATATGTATAACAACCAAGATTTATCTTATTAAACTCCATTATTGACAAGGCATTTAATTACTACATGTTGTTTGGGTTAAATTATTTTATGTGTAAAAAAGAGGCGAATTTTAAAAAACTGTAAGGTAATAAATGATGAAAAATGGTTTTATATGAATATTGTTAGTTATTATTGAAGTACATTCAAAGGTAAACTACATTTAGTTAATTTTTGCAGTACAAAGAATTTTAAGCATACCATGTATTCAATTTAAAAGACCCATGCAGGGACTCAATCTCAGCAATGAAGGACGTCAGATTCACCCGTCTAAATAAATATAAATTGTATTTTCTCAAAAGATACAACAATTGGAATGCACTCGTTTTTCTCATTTACTTACCAATTTTGCTAATTCAAGCCAATATATAGTTTAGTCAAAACATTAGACTTATTCTAAAGAATGAGTAATTCTACACTCACTAAATGAGTAGGACAGACGTAACGACGTAAGTGCAGTAGAGTTTGCAATACGTTACTTATAAATTCAACCAGACAAAATAATTGGTAATTTCTACGATGATAATGATCAGGGTTGTAGTAGGCTAATTAGTGTCAAGTTAAATGTCTGAAGCATATGTATGCATAATGCCTACCTACGTCAGTACCTTAAGCAAACATAAAAAGGTATCATGCACAAATCCGGGCTGTTTGCAAATTGAAAAGGATTGCTAGTATGTCACTGTTTTCTGGGAAAATGAAGCCCATGTTTATATCATGTTCAACTTACATCAACACATCACCGCCGACCGGATAGATTGAAAGTTCAAGATTGTAATTTGTTAAAGCTTATAATGATTATAATTAATTAGTAGTAGTAATACGACATATAAAATGTGTACATGGGTAAGTATTCTCTGTTAGAATTTTAAGGTTGCTACTACTCAACTCGTTCAATCATTCTCATTCTCATCACACCAAGACAAAGACAAACTATCAGTTAATATTTTTTATAATTATCACGAATTATTTTTTATCCTAATGCAACCGCTTTTAAAAACCCAATTAATGGTAATTAATAAATAGTAATAAGTGAAAAGTGTGTGTTTTTTAGAGACATAATGTAGTATGCGTAGTAATATATAGCGTTTAAGTACAATTTTAATTATGAATAGTAAATAGTGTAGTATATAGTAGTAGTTTAGGTTTCTTTTTTTGGTTCACTAAAATGATTATGTCTCGTTTTTTTTCTTGTCAAATTATACCAACCCGTAAACTTAAGTACAATTTTGTTTTATTTTTCCTTTGGTTTTTTATTTTTTTAATATTTTTATTTGTATTTAGTGTAGTAATATAGATCGACATAAACTAACGGAACAATACGGGAAGCACAAATTTGTTCTCAGATAATGTGTACTCTTTTTCTCCACTTCTCTGGACAAGAACGTCGTGACCTCTTGTTGACATCAAAATATACTTTCTTGTTTCAATTTTTTTATACATACAAATTTTCACTTTTATCGGTCAATTTAGAAGAGTTGCCATTTTCACTTATATTTTTTTGCACACATTCGTGTATATTGGAGTATATTTAGTTTTCTTTAGTATATTTTCAAGTTCGTTATTATTAATAGCCATACATTATGAAAGTAGAATGTATCCTTATATTATGATATTATAATATCAATGTTCAATCTTCGTAAAAGTAGTAAATAGGTAAGTCAGTAAATAAAGTACTCACCTGTTTTATATTGACCATTTCTCGTCATTGATCGTGTGTACAGGTGTCTGCATGTAATTATCTATCTATTATGCTTATATATTTATATATTATGATTTACTATAATAATGATAGTCGATTGTTTCCTCAAGTTTCCCAGTAGATAGATAGAAAGATTATAGATCTAATATGCAAGTAATTCTATAAGAGCGGTACAGTACAGATACATACAGAATTAAAGAGGAAATTGTGGCTAAAACTGTGGTTCCATACATAATAATAATGCAAAATTGCATGTGGAAGCAATTAGAATATTAACTGATAATACACTTATCAATCTGCTTTTGTTGCGCATCTGGATTTCCGGTTCGGCGCAATTAAAAACAGACTAGAGTGATTAAAAAGCGTGTGAAATTAAGCACACATTCAATTTGTTGGGATTGAGAGTTAAGCACCAATAATTTATGCTATGCTAGTACACGACTATATTATGATGAATCTACCGTTTTCGTGACAACAACTAAAGCAGTCAGACATTAACGGCATTTCAAGTGACGATCCTTTATCTAAACTACTCTTGAAAATGACCAAAAAGAAAATATTTATCAGAATAATTGTGTAAACTGTAAATGAAACATCTTCAAGTTGTCAGTAACGACAAGTAAACATTAACGTCAAATCCAACACATATAAAATTATGAATTGGTTAGAAACGTACATGTGTAAAGTGCATCATCACAAGGCGAATTCATGATCATTATAACAAAGTATTCATGTGACAGGTTAATTAATCTGTAACTCTCTCATCTTATAGATTGTATACTACCACTACTATGTAATGCACACTATAATTGTAATTATAATATGAAATGTATACCTGCGCACATTAGAATATACACAGTGTACTAAATAGTTCTCGAATCTCGACGTAAACTGTAAGCGATGCTTGTGAAAAGCACGCCGCCTTGTACTTATAGTTTTTTATGTATGTAAAGCATTGATAAATACGCATAGTTATAAATTAATTACCGATATTAAATCTCTATTACCACTTATTATCATATCATCATTATTAAATTAGATAAGTGTTGAAAAGTTAGTCGAATTACATAGATGTAGTGTTACGTGAATTTATAATTCCAAATTTAATTTTAGTTATGCTCATGGAAATTTTAGTATTTAAGAATAAAGTTTTTATAGGGAAGCATACATTGCAGTGTGATTTTTCTTCTTAAAAATGTACATAAATTATTTTTACTGCCTTATTGGATTAAAATGTAACGTGCTTGTCGATCTTTACAAGAAGAGTGGATGAAATTCAATTGAATATATAACGAAATGATTAATTAATGAAGTATATATTACGTTTGCAAAGTTTACTTGTAGATGACATTTTAAAAAATAATGGTGATTTTCCTATTTAATCTAGATCAAACTTTTGTGTTGCGTTGCAGTTAACAAGTTTTTCTTTTTTCAAAGTTTGCTTCAAATTGTAAAAAGGAACACAGCTTCTCAGTGAATAGCCAATCAAATTTAGGAGTTTTTAATATTTATGCAGCTTTGATAGATTACGACGTTGAAACTAATATAACTTTTTGTGACTCTTACGAAATAGGAAACAAATGTAATAAAGTGAATATATTATTAATTTAAAATTTTTCAAGTTTGTAATAAAATAAAAAAAACTTGTTACATTTTCATAACGTTGGGTTTAAAATGTTAATAGTAATCATGATAATAATAAATAAACATTCTTTGTATTGATGAAGAAAATAATGATTAATGTGCTATGGATTAGGTGAGAGTAATTTTTGATCTAGGCAAAACTGTTGTTGTGAATGAAGCTAAATATGTTCCGGAAATTATGAAATGCTCCAAATGACAGACTGATGGTGGCACTGAAGAACGTCCACATGAAGAACGTGGCAAAACTGGTTTTCGGTGAGCTAGCTCCATTACATTGGTCAACGTTGCAGCAATGTATGTCAAATGACCATTGTGCTGCAAAATATAATGGGAAACGTAAAATAATAAATAATTTGACTTTGCATGAGTTAAAATGACCGTTTTTTGGATAGATCGGAAACTACATGGTTCAATATATGGACTAAAAAATAAGAAAAAAATTAAACTTACTTCGTTCCTCACACTCTTTGGCACAATCGTAAACGACCATAGCTGGAGAGACATACTTTGCGCAGTGAGTGCTGTCCGAAGGACATTCCTGGAGACTACTCTTTGTCAGATTAAGACAAGGCGTCACGGATGTCGGTATGTACGTCCCACATTGATTGCACATCAATCCCTGCACCATACTCACTGTCATCACTGTAAAGAAGGAAAAAATTTGTGTTAAAGAAACTTGTAATCTGCTTGCTTTGTTTTCATTTCTAGACTTTTGTATCTTTAAATCTAGTAATGATGAAGAGTATCATGTGTAAAGAGTACATTAAAAACATATTGTAATAAAAAGAACAATCTCCTGTTAAATTTACTATGAAATGATATTAGGTATGCTGAAAGGTACTACTAATGCTGTTGCTTTTATTTGACATAAGAAGACCATAAACCGTCTCACTACTAACAAGTCAAATTTCCCCAAATTACATTTTTCTAGAGCCTCTTGTGTGAAGTTTTTCTCTTCTTCTTTTTCCTCCAAATAGAAAGGAGAGAACCTTCATGTGATCTATTTATATCCTAGCTACTGCTCCCTCAAGTGAAAGTTGTTGAAAGGTTTGCATACACGAACAAGAAAGTTTTTCGATTACCGTGACAAGCCTCTCCGGCGACCAGCAGCATTATCATCATCAATTTAGTCACGAAAATAGCAAAAAGAAGAACACGTGCGTTAAGGTAAACGAGCATGGATTAAGGAAGATGATATGATAATATTCTGACGGATTTTAAGAAAGCCCAAAGCAAAAGGGCAAAATCCCATATAGGTAGGTACTAATCATGCCCTTTCTCCTCCAGATCCTATAAACTCTTGCCATGTTGCTGTGTTTTCCAAATGTGCACATTCTATACATTTGTTTTAATGATATGTTTTGTACTTACTTACTTAATTGCCGCTTCAGATCTATAATCCGCATCATGCGATTGAAGTACCGCCAAAACTATCTATAATTTTCATTTCTATACAGGATTTTTTATACATATTTGGGGGAAAATAAGAATCTAAGCTTTTCATCTGTCCTCGCTCTTATATCTTAACTTTGACTTAAATAAAAATGGTTATAGTTATAGGTAGTTGTGTTAAATGGAACGAAGCAATGGTAGTAATAGTAATAGCGATGGTAATGACAATGATGACGAGAACGATGATGAACATAATCATACTCAACATCAAAGGCGTTTGTAGAATTTGGAGCTAGTAAGCAGTTGTGGCAAAATGAAAGAGAAGAAATGAGTGGTGGTGACGGCAGTGTCCTTCCTATTCGTTCACTTTTTATATAACATAACATCATCACATCACGATACCCCAGTCTTATCACAAGTAATATATGAAAATATAATGGAATGAACGGCAAAAGGGGGACAGAGATTTCAAGTAATTTCCGTTTCCTCCTACTACTACTAAGAAAACTGGTGGCGGAGGGAAGAAGAGTGAAAGAAAGAGAAAAAATGAAGCGTTTAAGGTATTATTATCAATGGAGTATTTTTCCTGAAGAAAAAGAGAAGAGCATTTTGTGAAAGAAGTACATGATGATATGATAATAATGTTATTCATTTCTTCACCAACTCAAAAGAGATGTGTTAAGCTGAGAAACCATATACTTGGGTTTCAGCTTTTCTACAACAGCACCCACTTGCCTACAATAGTGACATGATAGGTTACAATACAATAAATGTTTGTTTATACAAGTTTATGACAGAGCATCCTTCAACTATCGTGAAACAACTGTACCTACATTATTCTTACCAAAAAGTATTTTCTAAGTATAAGTGCTTACTATGAACCAGTAAGCAGTACACTTTTCTTGTGGAATATAAAACTGTGTGTGTGCTAGCCGGAAATAATCCACTTAGATTTGCCCTCGTCAAAAAGGGAAAATATTAGTTCTAAAAAGTGACGATAGCCGAGCTTGAGTTCCGAAAAAAATATTCTCAGGAAACGATCATGCTAGTCAAGCAAGTAAAGAAATGAAAACGAGTAGCAAAAGAGAAAGAAATAAAAGAGAAAGATGTCCATTAGGATTCTTTTATATTTTATAGAGTATCATCAGTGATGACGACAGAAAAGTTATAGCGGATGACGATGGAGATAATGATGAAGTATACAAAGGCGTATATCAGTATGGATAGCTATTTTTGTAATGATAAGAGAAAAACTTAATGGATGCACCTTAAGAAGTGTAGCGCACGCACATAGTTCCTTTGTTCCTTTGCGTTGCGCCATTTAAAAAGTACTTTTGATGACTACCAACCCAATAAAAACTCAGCAAAGATAATGCCAAGCCACATCTCCCCAATCGACTTTGAAAGTTTAATAAATATATAATGTAGAGAAAATAATGAAATTTCAGTGAAACAAAGACGTATAAAATGTATTTCTCTCTTTTGCATTATATTATCGTGAATTTTATTTCTATTACTAAATTTAGACATTGTTGTAAACGCGCTTGCATGATCAAGCTAGATCTCGTCGGAAACATTTCTGTTTTAAGTTTCACAAATTTTAAGAAACACAATGTTGTAACTTAATATTTATTAGCGTACCCGAGCATACGATAAAAATGCCAATAACACAGCACAGTCTGCCTACTTTCCGTACAACACAAGTACTTTTTTGCAAAAAGGCAGTAAAATTACATGGTTATTATTATCATTAGTAAAAAATGTAAGTGGGAACATTCCACAGATTCAATCTTATCACAATGTAAAACAATTGAATTCCTTCCAAAAAAGAAATTGGATTCAAAGATTTTATACCTAAACACATGCATAAAATATTTGATTCCACTTGATGAAAATAAAATTATCTTATGAGTCGTAGCACAAAACGGTAAAAAGAGACGACGAATAAAAATATCGAAGAAAATGAAAAAAAAATTGCATCACATCACCAGCACCACCACCATCATCACCTAATACATTCACAAGTCATCAGTAAAAGCAGCAGGAGGAATCTCATTTTCCTCAAACGAGTTTTTAAACTGCATGCCATTCATAATATATTAAACTTTCAAATGACTCTCGAAAGTGTAGGACGTCGTTTTCCTTGTTCATTCTCAACTGACTGGAGTCATTGCTTCTGACAAAAGGTATATTCATCCAGTCACTCACTCTCAATGTCTGTCCCTGATTTCATTCTCCTTGTCCTACTGTTTGCTACCACCAAATTCTTTGGTATCGCTGTAGGGAGTACAGTGAGTAAGCTTCAAAAATATTTGATATTAATGAAATGACATTGAGCGCTCTAATTTTTTTGCTGTCATCATCAAAAAATCACTAGAAAAATTGTCCCAGTACAAGTAAACGTCCTTGGGAATTGAAACGAATAACCTTGTAAAAATAATATTTCAAGATATAGCTTTCCCTACTTATGGAAATAATGTTGGTCTGTCCATCCAGCCCTTGACAGGAGAGCGGATATATATGTTATAATAAAACATAAAGGAAAAAACAAAAAGTTATTATTATTGTGTAGAAAAGAACACCTTTTTGTATTTTTCTTAGAAACGGAGATACTTGATACTTTTTCTTCGCGTGTATATGTTTGTGTTGTTTGCCGGGTATTACTTGGCAAACTTTACAATAATAAAGAGTGACGTGCATGCTACGAACGATTTTTTTGCAGAATTCCATTTTTCTATGGAAGTTACTAAAAAAAGAACTCTAGTATAATATACACGGATATGTAGGTATGTATGATGATTTTATAAGCCGTTATAATAATAAGTTTTTGATTGTATCGGTTTTTAACTAGAAGACGTACAGAAGGAAAGAAATGCGTTTGTCGAGAAGAATTGTAACTTTGCATTATCATCGAGCCCTACAGATGTTGTTAATACGATCTACTGTAATATGTACTTGGGTATGTACAAAACTGAAAGAATGGAATTCAATCGAAATCGAAGTGGGAGGCGATATAGAGATGGTGTGTACATGAGCCATTGTTGTTTGAGTTTTCAGTGTGTTTGAGTTGTTAAACTAAATGTTTATTGTATAAACTCAAAGAGAGAAGTTTGGAGAATCCATTGTTGTTGTTGTTGTTTGTTAGTTGCTCTGAAGAAACGAAATAGTTGCATTAGTGTAAGTAATCAAGAAATGAGAGTGGATGAAATGAGGACAACGAAAGAGAGGAAAGGCGGGGGAGAAGAAGCAGTATTCCAAAAAGTCTTTTCTCTCTGGATAATATAATATGCATGTTTCTGTCTCTGTGTCGCTCCTCTCGCTCTGCTCTGCTCACTTTCCCTTTCTCTCTAGTTCTGTTTGACTGACTGGTAATGATTACCCAAAATTGTCTTACTCAACGACCGAAAACAACTTCAAACGCTATATCCCGTAATATCCATATAATATCTAGGCCTTGTGCGTATGTGCATACCTGACCTAATACCATGTATGGTGATGATGGGTTATACTTTCTAGTATAAACACTGTTTTTCAGTCTGACAACAAAATAGTCTAGAGTATCGCCAAAGAATGGGAAAGCCAAGCTTCACACATTATCACACACGAGGAAAAAGCCCACTGTAATGAATACCATTGAGAGAATGAATGTTGCTATTTTCAAAGGAAAATTGGTCCATCACCGACGGAAAGCGTGATATACATGCCTGGGCTGTTGCAGTGCGTATATCACAAAAGGAGAAGGATATGGGAAGTATAGTAATTTAGAGATGTGCCTAAAGTTCCTATACACAATTATAGCGGCCACACACAAACACACGGCACGCTGCGAGTATAAAAGGAAAAGAGCTTGGGTTGAACGATAAACCACAAAATTTATCTGTGTGAAGTTTGAACCAAGTAAGTTGAGTGAATGAGTGTAAGTGAGTGAATGAGGAAGAAAGAATGATAATAGTTTTTGCAAGGCAGACATTCACACACTCACGGAGATATAGTAAATTGTAGTATGAATATGCTTATTTGTATTAAATGCAATCGTCGTGGTGGTGGTGGTCGTGAGCAAGAAAGAATATAAATTGAATGGAAGAGGAAAGCTGCTGCTAGTTTTTTGTGCGCTATTTATTTATGTACCTTTACCATTTGCTCTTCTACTTTATGCTCCTTCTTCTTCTCTTGTCTTCTCCTCTTCTCTGCTCTTTTTCCTTTTCGACCATTTTGATTTTCATCGTCGTCATTGTGCATTACTACTTCTCTCTCACGCTTTCACGTTACTTTCCTCCGTTTTCCTTTCAAATTATATACAGAGTTTTATCCTCTTGATAAAATTTTATACATGTATCCGTTTACGTATGAATGTATGTCTGTGTTGTACAAAATATACGTAAATTTTATGTGAAGAGGAGAAAGGTGATACAGAAAGTGTGAGGAAAACTAAATAGGATCGAAAAAGAAATTGAGAGAAAAGAAGAGAAAAATTGACTCTTTTTTGTGGGAGCACTACCATCGCACCATCAAAAACCAACACCACTACCATCATCATTATTATTATCATCAGACAGACAGAGAGACATGAGAAGCATCTTTTTGTGATCGCAGGTTCTAGAGAGTGGGAGAGTAAAAAAGAAAGTGAAAAGAGAGTGCCGACGACCAATAGATAGAGGAATGCTCGTTGGTACCCTAATAATAATACTTTTAATGATTATGACCAGACCATGGGTTTTACTTTTTGTACAGGAAGTCCAACTAATATTCTTATTCACTACTGCACCCTTTATAGTAAGGCAAACTAATATGACTTATATATACTTTTTGGGGTAAAAAGGTATCCTTTTCCGTCGGTCCTAGTGGGGTATTTTTGTCCAATTGTATAATAATGTACGTATAATATACTAAACTATTAAATAGAGGAGGCGGGAAAATGTGCTGTTTCTATTGCACTGCACCGTAGAAAAAGGATATTGGAAACGAAAACTTATATTTATTGCTAGTTGAAAAGTCAACGAGTCAATGGAGACTATATATTTATGCACCATATTATTTCCTTTAATCAGCAGGTACTATTTATTTGACTTTTCACTTAACTGTCGAGTGCAGAATCCCAATCGCCAGTATATATTTATGCCCGTGGGAGGAGCAGTCGCCTTCTAAACACTCATTTATTGATACGTGTACTTGTATCTGTCTCAACACTCACTACTTTATGTGCTCATATACTGTACTATTATCGCTATCAGAGTTGACCAAATAGATTAGTGGAAACAGAAAAAAGTAGTGCAATGTGAATAGGGGTTACAGTATTTATGGCTTGTTTCTCTTTTCTTGTATGGTGGTAGATGAAATGCGAGCAATCAAGCAGAATTCCTGTGAATGGGAAATTGGCATCGATTCTTGTGGAAAGTGCAAGCCGAGAGAAAAATGGATGACGGCGATCGTGATCAAAATAGAAACATAAAAGTAATATATTTACATACAGTTGACGCATAGGAGCATGTCAAAATTGGTCCATTACAACTATATTCCACAATGTAGATACAAAATTGCTCTCTATAGCAAAGATGTTTCCACTATAGGCATGTCCACTATGTCGAGAGTCAATTGTATGTCTACTTTTATTCTTCTATAAGCATATGGCATGAACAGTACATGATAATCAGTATATGAACAGATTATGCGCACTTTTGCTATGACAATCGGTGAAATGTAAATACAGAAATAAGAAGGTAACCGACAAAGTGTAAAATATTTGTATTTGGGTGTTTAGAAAGGCTCTGGGTTATAGAAAGTTCATGAATTAGTATTAGTACTTCTTTCTGTTGCTTCGTTGTACAATCTGTATTCTTACTTATAGAGAAGAAATAATTTTCAGATGGTGTAGGCTGACTAATTTTAAATGAATCTGAAAATAAACATTTTGACAAGAATGTGTTCATTGTCGTCATTCTTTTTAGCTCTCTAGTTTCTTAGCATTGATTGGCTGTCACTGTCAGCAGGAAAACGAGTTTGTAAAAACAATTTAATAGATGGATATTTAATAGTATATTTACATATAGTGTTATATCTTAAGTAGGTATCGGCGTCACGTTTCTGCGTCATATCGTGCACTGCTTCATACTTGTCAATATTACTTCATCTAATTTTTGCAACGAGTATAGTAGTCATAAATATATTAAAGCGCAGTCAACAGTAAATACGTATACATATTTTCAGTTAGGACTTGGAAATTCTAATTTCTAAATGAGAAGGAAACGTGCCTAACAGACTTATATTGTGCAACAGTATTAATATTTCAAATGGTACCAACTGCACTTGCTAGTACATATATTAGTCGTATAATATATCATGCTGGAGAAGAAAGTCAAATCATTAGATATTCATCGGATACGGTCTATATAACAAGAACAAGATAGAACAAGACTTAAGTTTTTACATACTTTTCCAATCTAGCCAGCTCATGACAACTTTAGAAAGTTGTTTGGATAACGCAAAAGTTTTCCTTTGTACATACGAAAACTTAAATAACACACAGATATATTAAACTAGTTCTTTTGGCGAAAGTCATAATATTCTTATTCATTCTTCGGCATCAAAAAGCTGAAAGAGAAAGCTTTTAATATGATAGTTTACTTGATTTTACTCTACTCCACCTTCCTCGTTTAAAGGGTAAGTTGTCCATTATCTCATCTTTAAATTATAATAATAATAGTAATGCTTTTGCCTTTAAAAGCATGAAAACCAATCGACACGGAAACAAAGAAGCAAAATAATATTCTTATAGAAAAGTATCTATGTTGCATGGTTTCATGTTCACAGAGACAAAAAATAATTCTCTATTTAAATAAATAATATTATTCAGATTGCTGCGACGTATAAGAAATAATGTAATATTTTGTAATATGCACGTAAAAGATGCATGACCAAAATTCTCCACTATATTTTCATTAGAGTCTTATTATAAATACTGTCGCAAGCTTCATTATAAATACCTACATTTTGAACTTTATTCTTTTTACCACACTCGCCATAAAACAAACACACACAAAGCAAAATCCTTTTACATAGGCTCCTTTCTTAGTTTTCAGTATGCTATTGTTATTTACCAACGGTGAGGTAAGTTTTCTGACGTGATGAGATATTATAAAACCTGTGGCAATCTTGGGGCAATGTATAATATCATGCTTGCTGGCCTTGTCGCACTGCTTAACTGCCCATGTAGGACTTTAGATTATACCGTGAGAATGGAGAGAGACATGGGCACATACTCTGCAGCAGACATACATACATGCATCTTAGGGCGGATGGAAGATTAGCTAGCTCGCTGGCTTTCTCTCTCACTCTCTTCTCTCCTTCTGAAATCTTGTCTCTGTCTCACTTTCTTTCTACTAATCTTTTCTCATCTTCAGGAAAAGTATTGTATCCCTGCGGATATAAAGGGAAAACTAAGAAGTAAACTGGTTTGAAAAATGTATCCTTAAATCAGTAACAGCGAGATGGAGAGAGAAGGAAGGAAGGAAAGAAAGAGAGAGAGAGAAAAGGAAACAAGGACAGTTGGTAATCAGACGAGTGGGGTCTTATTTCTTTCCATCTCCTCCTCATTTTCATTCCTTTTTTAAAAAGAAAAAAACATTGCATTCTTTTTCCACTATTTTCTTGTCTGCCCAAAGTTCGTGCTACTTGTTATTTGGATGTTAGAAGAAGAGCGCCGTAAAAAATACTTACACAACGCAATGGGGCTATGGCAAAGAAAAAGTTTTTACTACTTTATTGCCTGTATGTACTACTACGCCCTTGCTCTTTGTCTCTTGTTGCCCTAGAAGCAATTTTCTTGTGAAGATGGAGCTTTTTTCGGTATGAAAATCGTTGCTTTTATAAACCTGCTTGCTTTTCCTTGTTAGTTTGTAAGAGGAACAGTAAAAGTTTACTTGTTTGCCAGTGGTGGTTGTAGTACGAGCACATATATTTACGCTATAATATTTACTTTCAGTTTTAAAGTAAAGCAACCTTTTACTATTTCTCATTTCCTCATGGTGTAGTTTAAACTACTTGGAAGCCACATGTTGTACTGTACATGTCTACTAATTCCTCTCATATTTATGTTAACTTTTAAGATGATTAAATACTAAATCTAAAATTATTAGAGATTTAACCAAGACTGTACATAAACTTTTGTAACAGATAATACTACTCAAATTAAATGTTGGTCTACTTTCACCTATCGATCAACATGTATGTCCTTTTATTAAGATTTCAAGAATACATAAATAATATGAATGAGAGGCTTAAATATTGAATTTAATAAATGTTTGGTTGCATCGTGTGATAGACACTACCGTTATTGTTATGCATTTGACATTGTTCTTGATATACTCCATTTCATTTTTCATATACACATGATCTCAATTTTTTAGCTAATTTCTTTACATACAATAGTAGAAGAAAATATACTATCTACCAACAATCTTCTGTACTTGCGATCCAAAATGTGTTGAAAACAAAATTTTCTAACTTTCTTTTATTTATTTTCTCAGTGATCCAATTGAAGTAATATTAAACAATTTCATTTTTATGATTTTTTGTTTTATTGCTTCTGTTGGAATGATATTGAGTTATTCATAAAATAAGATTAAATTTTTTAGTTTGCTTATTTTGCTTATGTTATCTTTTATATACTAGCTTTATATGTGTACTTATCTACAAACAACCTTATAGCATATGTATACCTACCAAAAGACGCCAATATCAAGATCTATTGCGTTCATAAAAATGCACGGTACTGAATTTACTCCGATCAATTGCATCGAAGCGAGACGAAAACGACGACCCTTTTAAAATGAGGCCAGGTGTGCTCTTCTGGATTATTTCCCAAAGGAGTCTCTTTTTCATTTATTGTGGCGAATAAACTTTGGAACAAGTGGAGTTAATGGAGTTCAGTAAAGAGTAAAGTTGGAGAATTTGAGGAATTTCTATTTATTTATTTATTTGTTTTTTACAAAAGTCACAAGCTCTACATCCCATGCGATCAACTTGTAATTAGCCTTTCAAGTCACACACTTTCGATTATTCTGGAGAAAACGTTTATTTACTGCAAATATTTTTGTTTAAGAAAAACACACCTGCGACCAAATCACCTGAAATATTTTATAATATACCACTAATGCCCCTGTCGTATGTTCATTATAATTCATAGCTGTATTGTCTTTCATGAAAATAAGAATTTCCATAGACGTATATTCCATTTCCATATATACAATGTTGTATATTGTACTGTATATTGATGCTTGTGCTTTGTACGTCTTTTTACAGGAAAATAATTTACAACATTTCCGTTAGAAAATAACTACTAAGAATATTGAAAGTTGCAAGTTATGTAAACACCTACTACCTACTAATATTATGTACATTGTTTTATAATCTCATCTGTACTCTTTGCCACTCACAAAATATATATGTTAATCTTAGAATTCTACAAATTTCATTTTCCTTTATTTTTGTTTTACTTGTTCAACTAAAAACGGAAGTGCTCGAAGTACTATATTCTTTTTCCAAGTTTTATTGCCTTTGTTTCTCTGAAAATCAATAACAAGATACAAGAGCAACAAACAAGCAATTCTTTTACTTTTGGCAGCGTTTGCAGTCGAATGTCCAATTTCCAATATATGTGCAATGGATGAATCAATTATGGTTCCAAACAAGTAGCACAAACACCACCACACCAACAATCTAGCAATTGCACCTTTTTCAATACTCACCAAGGTATGATTTCACAGAAGAATGGAAAACAAAACGACTTTTGTTAAAAGGATAAAGTTAGTATGGCGTAGTAAAAAAGTTTAAGCTATAGGCAATGTTTCGTATTTCTCCCGTGCGGAACTGTATCTTACGGTAGAAGCATTTAAAGGAGAAAGAACGATGCGATCAGGATATAGTATTTATAATCTCCAGAGTTATTCAAGTGATATCTTTTTTTTTATTTTTTCAACAAGAATTTTATTTCTATTCTTATCTGCAAACATGGTTTCTTATTTTCCAGACCTGAATATATTTGTGAGTGTACATATATGTATCTACATTACTAAACTGTAGTCAGCAGTCTTTTGAGAAAACTATATCACTACCCCCACCGTTCTGCTGCCTGACTTACAACCAGTCGACTCTCATGCAGTTTCCGGATGGTTGATATGATATAGGTAATGGGTGCAGAATCAACTCATGGCTCAATGACTGTGTTTGAACTCTTTTCTTCAAAAAAGTGAATGTAGTCGAAGCGTATTGAAACTATCGCATCTCATGTCAGTTTTTTCCGTTTATGAAAAAATAATAAATGAATGAATATATAAATGTTTCTATTGTACATCTGATGGAAAATATCCTCTTTTTCTGGAAAGTACATTCATAAATACAAAGGGGCGCATCCCTGTAAATATATATGTACCAAAAGATTGTAACCATTGTAAAAAAAGATTCCACGGAGGCTCCTCTTTCTTCTCTTTCTGTGTGCATTAATACCTTGCCTGCACTTCAAAACCTTACTCTTGTTGAGCGGAAAAATTGCAATTTTGTTTAAAGGAAGTAATAATATTCTTAAAGTTATGTTGTCTACATCTTTCCTTCTCTTTTTGGCACATATTTGACTGTGGAATGTATTCCAAGATATATTTTGGTATATGCCTCTTACGTTAAGCATAAATGGTAGAAATGACACGAACTATTATTCCTTTCCTTTTTGTTGGCGAAAAACTATTTCTTTTGCTCAAGCTCAACTACTCTTCTGTGCAGTTGCACACAGTTGAACTAATAGGAAGATAGATGCATTCAAACAAATATTAATAGGATTTTAATGTACATAGTACCTATCTATCGCTATGTATGAATATGCGGCATGCATGCGTGCGAATACATGCACGTATATTATTACCGGCTTTATGTGGGTCATAACAGCAAAGACATTATCACTTGGCCCAGTAGCAGTAGTAGTAGCACGTATATGGTACAGATCCACTTAAAATCACTGTAAATTCAATTTCTTTTGCTGAACGTGAAAGGAAAACAAAGTGTTTGCGAAAGAGAAGTCACTCTTTGACTTTCACCAGGCAAAAAAGAAGAAGAATAGGAATCAACTGAGCGCCGTCATCATCACCACCGCCATATCACATCAAGTGATGCATGACATTATTATATGTGTAGTGACAGTATACACATAAATGAGGGATACCAGAAAACCTAATAATAGGCATAATCTATGCTTATATGAAGGGAAGGTATAAACGAGTACATTCAAAAGTGTATAGCGAACTATAATCCTAATGATAAACCAAAGAAATCTAAGAGTTGTGCATGTACTTCTATAAATATAACATAAGATGTTCTAAGAACACTTAAATTGAACGAAAAAGGGTTGGATCAATGATCACGAATACCCAAAAAACGAAGAGCAAAAATAGATTTCATTCCTTTCTGCATGCGTTGCGTCTTCTTCAGCCTTTTTAATAGTGTGATATTATTATACACTGGCATCATACTACAAACACTTGCATGAGAATTATTATTTTTTCCTGGGAAAAAAGGGCAAAGAAATCAGGAAGATGAGAAGAAGTAACGTAGGTGGTGTGGTATTCATGAAGAAAAGAGTCAAGCTAATTGAAAAAAAGAAAAAAACGTGGAAATAGAAGAAAAGAAAGTTTCGGATGAATCTTAAATCTGCAACCTCCAAATATATAAGACTTATAGAGAAGAATTTCTATCTCATCTTAACAAAGCTTTTCTCATTTTTCGACAAACTGGTGAATCATTTACTTTTTTGATTCTTGCATTCTGAAGAAACTATTCAATATTGCTCTGCCTCTTCCTTTTACTCCAAACTTTCATCGTTTTACGTAACGTAATTATGTACATCACAATTTCCAACAGCCAAAGCAAAGGTATCCCGCAACATCGTTTTTTTGGTTCCACTATAAAAGTTGAATCAATTCACACCAAAATCATTTTAGCTACATTAAATGGACGAAATATTAAGGAATGTATAAATTCGGAGGAAAAGAGTTTCCTTTATTCTTTAGGTACATTCCTTTTGACTGCATCGCACAACTTTTATAATTTTTGAGACGTCACCACGAATATATAAGTTCTACTATGTGAACAGCAAAAATAAAAAGTAAAGGAAAAAAAGGGATGTACTGCTGAGAGGGGTAGTTTTTTCACACCGTCAGCATACCCTACAAGTGCTTACTAGGTTATATGGTATAAAAGTCTTGACAAAGTACGTGGAGACAACGTATAAGTGATGAGTCACCACGAAGTATAAACATAGCATAAAAATGGAAAAGAGGTTTAGGATTAAAAACCTCAACAACTCTTTCAGCGACACCCCACCACGAGAGAAAACTGGCTCAACAGATGACTATTAAGAGTGGTGGCAAAAAGAAGCGAGAAAAGAGAAGAAAGCTAAGTTGTTGATTTTAAATATATGCATGCAATTTAAGCAGAGAAGCGAACAATGTTGATATGCAGATGATGTATATGTTTATATTTGTCTTCATTCTTTCACATAACGTAACAATTTATGCTGGAATATGTGTCTCATGAGAAAAGAGCAAAAAATATTTTACCTGATAAGTATATAAAGACAAAGTGACATAGCGTGCCTTCATTAACATATTATCTTTCCAGCCAAAGCTCATTAAGCCCTTATATTTATAGTGTAAGTTAAAATAATGGAGCTGGCAGAGTGAGGGCGGTACTCTGAAAGGGAGAATGAAACCTTAGTGCAGGTAAAGTAAATATTGTCGTTCGGAAAAGAATTTCCACGGCAGCAGTACTGTGATATTTTAGCAGTTTCATCTAAAACTTGTCAAATATATGCAGCTAAAATATGAAGCGGAAAATAGTAAGATCAGTTTCTATTAACTGAAGAAAGGGGAGACGTTAAACTTATTTTTTATTGGACAGATACCATTTTGTGGATGACATCAGCAATTTAAGATTCAATTGAACTTTTGACGGGAATGTCGTAAATAGAATAGTGGAGGGCTTATTAGATGAGTTGGAATGAAAGTAGCAATCGTACTTTTTCATTGTTATGAAATGTTCTTTGTAAAATGTTGTTAAAATGAACAAAAGCAAGTCAACTCAATTTTGTGGGCACCACAAAAAGTTCAAAAGTGAAAGTGGTAAAAACGACATTCCAGAAAATTGACTTTTAGATTGTAAACAAAATTATAAATTTAGGCTGAAGCACTTTCTGAAAACAAATTCTATTTTCATCAGTCAAATACTCTTTCAGTGGTGAAAACAAATTTAACAAAAAAAGCCGACCAAGGGGCTTGATGATGACGTCATAACGTCATAAACAGACAATATTCGTGGTTTTTATTTTCAACACTTCACAAAACTACTATTTATTTTTATATTATATGTTTGCTCAAATAATAAATATATGAAAAACACTTGACCGACGACAAACAAAAGAGCACTCTATATAAACGAATTTTTTAGGAAACCATTGCTGTGTTACCCATAAATTATGTCGTGTACCTTGAGATGTCACCTCTACTTTAGGCCCAGTAAAATACATATTTACATCATGCATAAATTTGCACCCTTTTTGCTCTTTCTAAAAGAACTGGAAATATTTAATCCGCAAACTTGTTTTTTTTTTCAATGATGAAAGCTACGTAATGTAAAACTTATTTTACATAAAAATGTGACTTTAGAAGGATCGACAAAATGTCAAAGTGCAGCCAAGCTCATACTTTTTATACTTTTTGCATCTTCTTTCATTAGACAAAATGGAATGAATAAACTACTAAAGTTGTGAAAATCTTATGTCATCACTTTCCCCCTTATATCACAGATATCATCATTAAGTTCAAATGGCATGTTCAAGTTTTTCATCTTGATGAATTCTAACCTTAACAATAGGTCAAAGCCTTCAAAGCAGCAATGTGAATGTCAATCTTCTTTTATGAATTTGTGCCATTGCATAATGGAAGAACGTCATTAACCACATCTCTCAACCTCGTTTTTTTGTTATTTCAACATCAAAATCTTATGTACTTGCTTCCTATTTAACATCAGTTACTCTGCTATTTGCATTCATAGAGGTATACAGATAGAGAAAGCGGTTTGTTTAAAGAGGTTCACGGATGAAGGATAGGAAATTGTCACGCAAATACAAGCAGAACAAGCACTTTCATAACTAAAGGAACTGAAAAAGATGAAAAAAACTGAAAAAAAGACCAGGCGGCTCTATTTTTTTTCTTTTTATATATTATGTGTGTTCCTCCCTGGTTTATCTTCCCAAAATGCTTTCTTCTGAAGCCTACAAACGAACTTGATCATTACTGCACCACAAACCGTAAATAGGGGTGATGGTACCACCACTGTCATCACCAAATAATGGTACACTTGTATACTATAAAGGACCTAACACATTTGCACAACAAAATTTAGTAGTGCGCGCAATTCCTCATAAATTAGATATGTTATAATGATTAGTTTTCTGTGGAAATGTACTTTGACAATTCCTTGAAATGCTATTTGATCATTTTCGATCATTAGTGTGAATAAAAACAGTACAAGTACAAAATATTGAATGTAAGTGAGTTTACATCTTCAAATTATTTGCAAAATTCGACCTAGAAATAGTAAGCAGTACTTTATTATAGCCTATATATCTTATTACTGTCCCTTTCTCCTTTTTCTTCTATTCCCCTTATTTCCTTTTCCGAGTTCCCCCTACTCCATCTTACCAGAAAAACAACTTGAATTTCTTTCACTTATTTTTGCAGTGGTAATAATAATAATAATAATAATGGTATAATGATGATAATAGTAATCAAGTCAGAAAAAGAAGTTATACTATCTACTCCTATTTAGTTGCATAAATTGATGTACATACTTACCCAGTTTATTTATGAGAAAAAATGAATGAGAGAAGGTGAAAAAGGTGCACATAATTCTATACTAAACAGCTTTCAACCTTCTCCTTACATATTTCTTAATCCGCTTTTGCTGTCAGTTCCCTTTCTCTATGTCTTTCCCTGGTAGCAGCATCTATATACCATTTCTTCAATTCACATTTCTCTTTTCGTTTCATCACAGAATGGAATGAGAATGAATCTTATTTGTTCTTTGAAGAAAAAGAACCGGGTAGTATACGTAAAATGCACGAAGCTGGGTAAAAGTACCAAGTGTTCACCGCTTTGTGTGTCTTTGCGTAACAAAAGGTTATAAAACACATTCCAGTACTTATTCAACAGTAGTAACACGTATGCATGTTCATTATTGAGATATATGAGTGAATTTTATAAGAAGTTAACTATTAAAAGGAATGAGAAAGAAAGAGAGGAGCAAGCTGACTGATACTTTTATAAACTGGAAGAAAAGACAAAAACTTTTTTGGGCTGTTTTCACTCCCTCGTTCATCGTCTTGTTCGTTCTGCTCCTTGCTGCCTGCGCAAACAACGCAGAACTACCATACTTTCTTAACTTTTTTAATTATCAGCTGCCAGCTGACTTTACTTTATACTTTACTTTGGCAAAATAATAATGATAATGACATTCCAGTCAAACAATAAAAATGTATGTGCATGTACTCAAAAACAGCGATTATATTCAATCGTCAGTACAGTAACTTGATAATAAAATATAGGTATAAGTACATGATAAACGAATGTATATTTTGGTAGAAAATATAATAGCAATGAAACTAGTTTTTTCAAATATTTTTCTTGCTAAACGATCTCATCATTACATTGTTGTATATATATGTATGCACGTCTCATACAATATAGTTTACAGTGGTGCTTTTTAATAATGACAGATGAAATAAGAATAGTTTTCCATGATAGACTGATTGTTGAAAGATTTCTTTTGTCAAGTCGGAAAGATGACGATGAAAATTTGAGGCATTTTTAATCAACATTGAACTGTTTCCTTGAGTACAAAGATATTATTATTTGTGAGCTTTTGGAAGATAAAAATATTTTTGTTCGTGAAATGTGATGACACCGACACACACATACACACCATAACTTGAGTTAATGTTCTCTAGAAAAGTAATAGAACCCGACAAACGAATATTTTCTAGACAAACAAAGTTATATACCTGCTTCTGCTGCACTATATTACAATGAAAAGAAAGTGAGAGAAAGTTGGAGAAAGTTGAATAGAGGAAATATAGGAATATAGGTTATCTCGTAAAGTTGGATGGGGAACAGACAATAAATGTTGACTTAAGGGATGCATGAATATATACAACATTACATTTCTTTGTCACCATTGTCGCGTATCAAACTTTGAAAGGAGTTTTGCAAAACTCGTTTTTGTAAACTACAAAATTTTTATTTCAGATTCTCTACCAGCCACTGTATATATAGCCAGCAGTATGACAAAAGTATTGATCCTCCTCCTTTTGATAACATTCTGAATTAAATAAATAATATTTAATATAAGTAGACTTTCATACAATGTATGTATATTGGCCAGCAGGTAGTAGTGACTTTGCGCTTATGTAACTTACGTATTTATACATCTTTTCATTGTTTATTTATTTCCTTAAATTTCTCTACACTGCGGTATTTCTATACATGCATACATTCGATTTAGCATAAATAGTTATGGCGTCAAGAGCACCTTTTATTCAAGTTTGTCAAAGGCTTTATATTTCCATAAACGCATCCTACATAACAATTGGAAAGGCATGTGTGTTTATTTTTTTATTGTTCAGTGGTACATTCTACAACAACAACAGGGAGTATAAACAGTTCAAACTTGGTATAGGTACCCTGACAAACGGACGAATTGGAGAATATGCTGGGAGAAGGGAACATTGATTGATCATGTTGTCGATCCAGTTCAGTGTCCTGGGAAAGGATTGAGAGTGAGGCTATAACCTTGCCGCCTTTTTGCCTGCTTGTTGTAAGGACTGTGTACGTTTTATAAATTTCTTTCTAAAAGCAAGATCAACAGACAAGACTTTGCTTTTCACTTCTCCCAGTTCTCCCCCATTTTCTTTTTCGTTCCGACTAAAATGCATGCAAGGAAGAAAGTATTATCTATATACTTATGTAGGTAGGCAGTTATAATGCGAAAGGCGAAGAAACGAGAGGGCTTGCCTTGTTAAATCCGTTTGATCCACTGCTACTAACTTTCATTTATTCTTATTTCCTACCTATTATACTCTTAAAATAGGACAGAAGCAGCGGAAAGTGGATTCTTTCTATGCTACTTGCATCCTCTCATCAATTTGCTTGGAATATATGTACAAGCAATTTTCTTGGGAGGGAAGATAAACGAAAAATCAGAGTGCGTCTCGTCTACCAAGTTAGTGGCTTTAGTGTTTTTAAGAAAATAACTTGTCGTCAAGACGAGGCAGCTGTATCACATTATGTCCTTGCTCATTTTTGTATGCCAGGGAGGACGAAAGATGACACTAATGAAGGGAACGAGGATGATCTAATCTCGCATGCGATGACAAGATTTTACAATGTTGACGTCGTTGAAAACAAGGTGTTCGCTCTACCGTTTTCACAGTTTTCTGTCCTCTCTAGATTATCTTGTATGTTAGTATAAACACGTACATAAGCTACGCAAATTACATGCTTAGCTGATCAGGGCGAGTTGGTAACAAGTAGATATTTGTCAAAAATGACAGTTGATGTACAAAACATTTTCAGAGAGCTTCTGATTTCTGCTATTTTGTTGGTCTATCCTGCTTTCAGGATGAAAAGGTTCAAATAACGCATTTTTACTGTTTGCCTAATAACAAGACAACTTACTGCCCTTCCTTCTGTGTGTCCTTTCTAAACGAAAGATATAATCTACAGCAAACAAATTCAGAGTAAAATGAAGTTTGTTGTCAGAGAATCTGAGCTTATCATGTGTGACTTGAGGATGACAAGAAGAAATAAATTCCAGTGCAATACTAACGAAGTTGGGGTGCATAAAAAAGAGATGGAATAAATGACATGCTGTACATGTTTAAATTTAGTGTTTTTGACATTCCTTTAAGGCTGAATCAGGATATCTTTGAGCAAGAAATGTAACATTAATTTATATTCCGCTGTCACCATTCTCTCCAAGGACAAACGATATTTTTTCCGGAAAAGTATATCCCATTTCAGTTGTATATCTGTAAATGTAATTTTACTTAATCACCATAATATTTTAGATTCTAGACACCTAATCCTTTCCCGTGAACTGCAATCTAATGAATGTAATAATTTGTGTCTGTTATCACAGAAATTTAACTGTCCAAGTGTCCAGTCGTACAGCATCAGAGTATGCCAAGAATTGTAAATAAATTGGGTGATCTACATCAAATTGCTAGTCGACATCGAAAATTTCCGCCTTCACAAAAACTGTTTAGTGTAGTTAACACATGAACTTTCACCTAGTACATATTAGCGCAGTGTCTAAGGCAGAATTTATTACATAAATAAAACAGCTGTTGCAGATATAACCACTTTCTCCAGGAAATTAAACACGCGGTATCATCGCCATCATAAAGTAATCTAGTACCATAAATTTCAAAGATCCTGATCTTCTGTCTACTTTATTTCAACATAATATAGTCGTACTTTGAATACGCATATGAATACGTACCATCCAGTCAAGCACAGCTTCATTAGTGCAATATTTATGATAAACCTAGGTAAATAGTTAAAACTAGTCGTATTTACACAATCAATAACATAAATATACACTGTTTGATGATAACATTTCTTCTCTGTTTACTCTGTCAATAAGTTATCAAATACCGGGACAAAAAGCTAACATATACTAATGATTCAAATAATAATGATAAGAAAATATGAAAATTTAAGTTACAGAAAACCAAAGTTTAAAATTTAGTGTCGCATCAGCTCATCTAGTACCATTAAAACATTTGTATCATTAGAAGAACGATCAAAACTGCAAGCAGAAAAAAACCCACTGGGAAAAGGGAAACACGTAAAATCTCTTCCGTTCTTTCCATTTAATCAAATTTATGCGGGAATGAACACGGGAAAGGATGCAGCGAATACCCGAATAAATATCAGGAGTGCACCAAACATGCAAAATTGCAAACAAAGCAGAATAGCATGATACAATCATGGGACCTTGAGAATTGAAAAAAAAGGAACAATGAGAAATTGTTTGTCGAATAGAATGTGAAAGAAAGAAAAAATGTGTGCGTGGCGTGTTGATACATGGTAGCGGTGAATTTGTAAAAAGAAATCTAGGACGGTTTTCTATTGATAGAATCTCTAGCTTTCATGCCAAAAAGAATAATATACAAAACTAAGCATTATACTTTCACTCATGTGAATAATAGGTGTGCACTGTCTCTAGACAACTTAATCGCGTTATCCTCTACTATTATTAAAGTAGAGAAAAGAGTAAACAGATTTTTTTGTAAATGTGTTGTAGTAAGTCGCACAGCAAACAGATTGAGTTGGTAATGCGGCGGTGGTGGGTGTAGTAGTGGGAATTTGGGAGAACGATAGGAGAAATAAAAATGCATGCAAGCCGAGCACAATACCGGAGAATAAATAATAAATATAAATAATATGCATCTATTCAATCCTCCATGGCCATAATAACAATAAGCTGTATTTGAAATATCAAACGGAAATGGATAGATCCTAAATAAATATTAGTCAAAGTAATAATCCTTCATATTGGGAATCAGTTTTCTCGTAGGAATTCACAGCATGAATTTCAATACGTTGTTGTATCTAGTCATAGTATTTACATAATCCATCTCAAATCGCAAAATTTACATACAGAAAAGGAATTTTCTATTACACAAAGTAAGACAAGTGGGTGGGAGCGGATATGGTAGTGGAAAGGGAAATATGAAAGAAACAGAAAGAAGCGGGAAAGTACATTAACATAAAACATCATCCAATGTTCCATGCCAAATTTAGATTTATTAACTAAAGAAATTTCAAGGTAGTTTATGCAACTAACACGTTTGTCTAGGACCTAACTCCCATATATTTCGACCAACCGACTTCAAGTTAAGTTCAAGTATGTATACGTATGCACCTTAAATTGATTTGCAGCCTCCGGGGTCAAACCAACAGTGTCCCCAGTGCCGTGTAAATGCCGATTGACGCTCGCTTAAAAAAGAATATCGTAAAAATAAAAAACTCGGATTTTCGGAATATAAAATAAACTTTAGAATTTCAAGTGATACAGTTTCACCGAAACAAATAATGATTATGTTACCTTTTTGTATTTCTCATGAAACTTAAGTCAAAACAAAACACTTTTTGATGTTCCACTGCTAACAAGCTCCCTCAATATTAAATCAACCTATGTGCAATAATAAAACTAAATTACCTTGATAATAGCAGACACTAGGAACCACTCAAAAAAATAATGTCATGTCAAATGCATAAAAAGTCGAGTAATGAACCACTCTTGACAGCTCCGCTCCTCTCAAAATACCACCGAACCAACTCTTATTTCAGCATTGTCATTAATATTGAACAAAGCTAATTAGCGGTGGCCGTGCTGAGGGATCGTTGTTGTAACTAAAAGAATTGGAATTATCATCTTTCATGTGAGTTTTAGATTTAAATCAGCAAACTGCAAAAAGTTAATAAATAGCTGATAGTACAAAATTGTATAGCTGATTTTATCTGGTATGATTAGAATTGGATTAGATCACACATGCTCCTTGTAAACCAATATAAAAAAGCTACTTATGCATTTTCGCACATTATATTTTCTCTCAAAGAAAAGCAGGCATAGTTATATTTTTAAAAACTTTTTTAATACTTTCCACTTTTTTTACTTTTGCAGAAGCATTTCAAATTATTTATGGTAATATTGTCACTATGAAACTACTCGAGAAATACAGATTTCGTGGCATAATGCTTCGTGTAACAATCCATAAAAATATCCTGTTCAAATCTATGTTTTGTGTGTGGAACACTCAACAGCTTTTAAAGTAAAGCAATTTTCTCTTCCTGAAAGACCCTTTTCAAGGCCTCAATCACCATCACCAAGTGAAGTTGCTCGTGCATTTCAATAATCCAGAACTTGAGCTTTTTTGTACCCGTTTTGCTTGTCTCACTTTGGATTTTATTGCACCAAGTTGAACAAAGGACAAAAAATGGAATAATGTAATGATAATAATAATGTATGCTATTATAATGCATGTGTATTATGTCTTTAGAATACTTACAAAGGAACTCGGCATTATTATTATATGTTATAATATAACACTTTTTAAGTCATTGAATTACAATAACGTGAATAATGATACAAAGTTCCAACTAGTATAAGCTTTCAAGGACGAATGGGCAGCAACTTTGCTGGAAAATGGGTGGACTATGAAAAGGTTTAATGATATGTTACCATGCCACTAGATATGCTTGCTCGTTTTCAATCGAAGTAAAGGCTTTTTTAGTCCATCACTTTGTTAAGTCAGTACTATTGGCAAAAACAATGACGAATAGCCTGATTTGGGTGTAGCATCTTAACTTAAGCATATAAATATAGTATGCAATATGCATATTGCATTCATTATTTTTTTATTATGAGATATTATACCATTTTTTTCTCATGAATCTATAAAATATCACGTAATATAAAAGAAATGAAATTTGAAAGAAAGTTGATTTTTAGTATGTTATTTGTTTCAAGTGTTAATACACTGTGCTCATATTTAGATTACTTCAATTAGCATTTGTTAAAGTGTCAGAGGAAGAAATTATATCAGCACTTTTACAGTTTTGAAATAGTTTATCTTTTTTTCATCACCATTTACGTTAATTTTGATAAGCTTACTGAAGTCATAAATAAACAAAATTTTAAACTTGACATTTTATCTCAAATAGGAATTGTTGCGGGGGATTCTGTTTGAAGTAAAAATATAAAATACCCTTCAGCAAAACAACCAGCTGAATGTTGAGATTGCATATCACTTATCACTTCTGTATTATTCAACTTTTTATCAATAAAACCAATTTAAACAAACTTTCATTGCCTACGACTATTTAATATATAGGCATATGCCATTTTTAATGTAAACAAACGAAGATTGGATAATCATGTAATGCTGTTTTCAACACTTATTTCCAGAGTAGATTCTTCAGACAAGTAAAAATGAAGAGTAGATGTACAGTTCTTTCGGATTTAAAAATATATGTATAAATATGTTAAGTGTTTTTAGATTTTCCTGTTATATATATACTTGAAACGACAAAATAAAATAGAGCAAAACTTTTTATATTGAAACGTCCTATAATGCAATGAAAAGAAAAAACATTATGCAAGAAAGTTGATAAAATATAAAGGAAAAATATATATATTGCCGGCGCTGAGTAAAAGCGAGAGAAAGAAAAAGAAAGATGGAGCCCAAATAACATTGGGGAAAATGGGAAAAGAGAGAACGTATTCTACTATACAAACACTTTTCTCGAGATTGTTTTCATTTCACCGCCATCACGTCATTAACGCGTATTTGTAGAGGCAAAGAAAACTTTTCCTTCAAATTGGTTATATTTAGAGTGATAAATCAGCCAGCTTATAACATTTGTCTTGGTACATAAGCCAATATTACTTGTTGTTACTCACTAAATGAATGAAGTTCTTGTGATAAAAGAATTAAATAAATACTTGTGCGATTTTTTGTCTGTGCCACGCTTAAAATCTAACTTCATTTTCGTGTATACTTTTAGACGGTAGGGTTCCAACTCTCCAAGTTTGTAAAATGCTTGGGAATGTCCCAGTCCATAATGTTGATACTGGGGAATTGAGACAAATCAATAATGAAAGGGATTCCATTTTATGCTGGCTCCGACTCCTAGTGCTGGTCCTACATAAAAATGAGACTGAATAGCTTTGAATTTAAGGTTTCACTTCAACTAATTTTCTAATTCTAATCGCTATTGAGTTTGCACTTGTTTTCATTGCTATACAACTCTGCTTTCTTTTCATTCATGAAAATAGTTGTGTGAGTGTGTGTAAGAAAGTTCTCATGACTCCCACTTCTTCTTGGTCTTTCATAAAAAGTTGTCTTTTAAATTTCTTTCCCGTTTTATCCCAAATCACTGCCGCTACCACTATAATATTTCAAAAGCAACTGTGCATTTATTTTATTTTCCCTTGAATACACATAATATCTTTGTTTATGGATATATACCGCGTTTTCAAAAGAAGTATATTGTAACTTACATCCTATTTTATTGATGGAATGAAGAGAATGGGAAACCTATGTACACCGTCCAGCCCAGTTATAAATCAAAAAAGGCTAAAGAATATATATGGAGGGAATGGCATGACAAGCGAAAATGCTGCGCACCAAAGGGATTAAAGGGAAAGTAGTAAAAAAATACAGCGGTACTACTATCAACATATCAACATCATCATCATCATCACCACTACCACGAGTGCTTCTTTTGATACAACTCTCTTGTTGGTTTATTTCTACGTGTGTGTTGTTGTTGTTACACTTGAGAGCCAACAGAGAATACAAGAGAATAACAGAGAGTAAGAGAGAGAGAAGGAGAAATAAAATTGAAGAAAGATTTTTTTCTCTCTCTTGAGAGATGAAATGGGAAAGGGCACACATCTGACAGAGCCTTGCTCGGCGGCGTGAATGGCACTTGAATATTATACATAATCTACAAACTACCCTTTATTACTACATCGACGAGAGTGAAAAGAGGAGGACATCAAGAGAGAGTAGTGGCAAGAAGAACGATAACGACGCTCATTCACAGGACAGGAGCAGCGGAAGGCTTCTTTGCACACAAAATTGAGGAATACAAAAGGAAACAGAAATACTGTCTATTCTATATGTGTATAAGTTACAGTTTTGTATATAATCAAAGGCGGCAGCTTCAAATGTTTTAATGTGTTGTTTCATGCCATTCCATGCGGACTTGGAGAAAAGAAATCAAGAGCAGAGAATGGAGAAAATAAACGAATGCATAGATGATGATATTTTGCGTGTTACTTTCTTTATGAAACTTGCCACTGGTAAAGCAATCTAGCCAATATAAAATATATGGTTATTAAGAGAAAGTACTCTACAGAACGGAACGAGTTATTTTTTACTGGAGTGTTAATTCAACATTTTTTGGTTTTCATTCGTAATGACAACATAACCAGTTTGCTGAAGAGAAGTGAGTCGATTACAAAGTATGTAATTGTAATAATGATAGTAATTATAGCTACTTGAAAGCTGAAAAATGATCCTGTAGACAAAAAATTGGATCACATTTTTACCGCTGACAAAGTACATCATTAAAAGGTTTCATGTCCATCGAAAGTTGCGGTTAAGTGAACGAATCTGCATCGTACAATTTTGCAACGTTATGCTGAGATGGCGTTAATGTATAGTGAAAGTGAAAAGTCAAAGCTTCACTCAAAATTACACATTCATAATCTGTAAACAAGGGGGAAACTGTCATGGAGGAGCCACTCAGAGTGGACATGCTCAAAATTCTGGTTTGATGTGGACATTGTCCAGCTATTGACTACTGGTTTTCCATTCAAGTGCCCTAAAGGGCTTTGTCGTTTGATAAGTGCAGAGTAGACAAATAAAAACGGTTTTGATTAAAATGCTGTCATTGAAAGTCAGTTGAAGTGGAAGTATTTTATGTGCTCTTACCCAGTCACTTACCTTTTAATTGAACCTTTTTTCACCAAAGTGTATTTATTATGTCGAGTGGACAAAGGAGTGTCATTAGAAAGCATATTTTTATCTTTTTTGCTGTCATTTGACTTTTCGAAAGCATTATATAGACAGAGTGTCCTTCAATAGAAACACTTCAGTTTATTGTGAGCAGTTTAACGTTTATATAAAATTAACTTTCTACGAAACATCAAACGATTCTTATGAATTGGCCACCCATATTTTGCTTCCTCTCTCATTTCCCCCCACATTCAATCCAAACTTGCTGAAAATAACAAAGTAGATATATATACGCAGTTCCTTTTCAACCAAACATTCTCAGTAAGCATAGCAAAAACTTTAAACGCTGCTGTGTGGTAACTTTAAATACGTTTTAGTTTTAAAAATACAATTTCAAAGAAAAAAGGTTTGTTCGTTCAGTTTCCACTTTACAGAAGAAACAAAATAATGATATTCGAGGGGAAGCCTAGGAAGAATATCAACAGGAATAATAGTGAAAGTTTTTATTATTATTATCTTACACTACTGCTCTGCTCTGTTGCCTTAACCATAACCAAACAACCTCCTACTTGACCTGGTATAAGGAGAAGGTAAAGGTGGAAAAAGGAGAAGAGGGCAAAAAAAAAGAAAAGTGGAAGTAAGTAAGTACGCAACACAGTCATTCATGATATTATTATGTACTTTCTCATCTCCCATGTGCGGAATATTATTCCACTGTTCTTCCTCAAAACTCTCAAGTACTTCTTCTCTTTCTTTCTTTCCTCTTTCCCCGACGGCGGCATGCTAACCTTCTTTTTTACTTACAAACAGTAATATTTGTTGAGCAAAGAGATGGAGAGTGAGAGAGTGGAGGTAGAAAAATAGAACACACACATGTATATGTACATTCACAGAGAAAATGCAAACACTTTCACATAATATTATAGAACTTTTACTGCAACTGCTACAATACTGCGTGTAAGTACCTCTGCTGCTACTTGTGCTGCCGCTGCAACAACCCTCTCCATTTTATAGTTTTATTGAACAAATACTCCAAGACATGTCTTACCCAACAAGAGTTATTGCCGCTTTTTATGGAAAAAGGAAGAAGAAACGCAAACGGAGAGAGAGAGAGAGAGAGAGATGAAGAAGTGGACCAAAACCAGGAGAACTGACTGTGAGAAAATAGCATAAAGATGAAGAAGGAAACTGTTCCAGAAAAGCACATATCAGCATTCACCAACTAACCATTTGTACAACATACTGTACATGTGTGTGTGTACCTTATTATTTTTCTGTAACGTACTTTATGTGAATAATAATAAAAAAATATGAATTCAACGTTTTATAACATTAACCATCTGTTATAGTTTTTTTGCCTTTGATGTTATTTTTTGCATGTGTGAGTACAGCACACACTCCATATCGTTATCAACACAATTATACTTTTGTGAATGTGCGCAAAAAGTTATTCTGACTGACGATGAGTAAAGCATTTTTCAGTTATTACTCCCCAGTGAGAAATATAAAATACGAAAAATTCGACAATATTTTTTCGTCCGCTAGAAAACTATTCCCGTTTGACTTTAAACTATTAAATTATTAAAGTATATGGAGTCGATACGCAAGTAAAAAATAACTGGTAACTAAAGGGAAAAAGTGAGATACTATTTTGCAATAAAATAAAATGTTCTTTGTTTGTGATTGTTCTCCTAAATTTAAAGTACTTTCTAGAAATGGGCGAGAAATTCCGTTTAATTGATGTACTTTAATGTAGTTTTGGAATGGAATGTGTTTGGGTGCCTCTCATTTATTCATCAAGACGATAAGTTTGCAATGATGATGATGGTAATCTGGTGGAACAGCCGCAAAATATGTTGTGAGGTAAGAAGCCAGAAAGTGAGTGATAAACGGCTGTGGTCTCTGTTCCAGTACACAGCCGATTTACACCATTACACTTAATGTCTCTGCTTGCTAGAATGTTTTTACGACCATTTCCACTCTTTGCTGTTGTTTTTTATCATAATAAAATACATTTGAGTGAGATCTACTCTTAAACATACATCTATATACTCCTGTAGTATAAAACCCAAAGTCATATCCTTTTTTACAGCATCCGTATCATCTCATTTCCTGCTGACTGACAACCATATTATCCTACTTTTTTATTATTGAACATGAAAAGAACAGTATGGCTGCTATTTTTATTGCGTTTCGGTTTTTAATGAGAGTATATCATACTTTTATTATTAGTTTAACATGCAATTGGCTAAGATATAATTTTTACTACACTGCGTCGTTGTGTTTTGCTTGTGTAACGTATGCTGCATAGTTATGCACAAAGCATCGAAACTAAATTCATTCCGGAAAGTTAAACATTGGTAAACTAATAACATTTGTATTTGCTCTTGTTTCGCAACTTTTCTATAGTTTGTTTACTTTTAGTGCTGAATAAAAGCCGGTTTATACGTATTTACGTCATTAACGAGGATTTTATTCGAAACACAAAATATAATAATTGTGATTACCATTAACTAGACTGTTTGTATTTTAGACGTCATTTATTGAACAAATGATAAAATAATGTGTTTCTCGAGATTCTGTATTTTTATTATCTGATGTTAACTGTGCAGTCAAAGAGGAAGAGAAAATAGATAGCATTAAAAAAAGTCCATAAAATTTGTTGCCATATAACTAGGATGTTGATGATATTATCCTCATAATCGCAGGAAACGTGTCATGCCTTGAAAGATTGCATTTTCATCTTTTTTTGAGCACATAGGCAAACATGAGACAATATTAATAAGCAACAACGTATAATAAATATGTGCATTTCTTTTAATACATATATGTCCTTCAGAGTAAAGATGGAATAATTGTGAAATTCTGTAAGAAGCTCGTTTCAAGTCGTTTTCGAGCCGAAAGGAAATTGCGAATTTTACTTAAGGGATATTCATAAAAGGATCCTACAAATCTAGCATTATACGATGTGCAAGTAAGCCAGAGAGGAAGAGTGGAAAGTAGCAGTCAGTGAAAAATGAAGTAATGTTCACATAAAACTTCATTCCTCTCTCTCTCTTTCCCCTCCTCTCTTTCTCTTTCCCATTTTCCCTCATTTAAATACAAAGCCGAGAATAATAATGGAGGTTGCCTGCCATGCTTCCATGCGTGCATTCATAGTTGGTCGTTTTTACGCTGGAATATTTACTCCTACCATGGCAAATTCATTCATATGATTGTAGTCTAACTGTGTAAATAATGGTAAGAGTAACAGAGGAGGACAATTTTAAACGTCATACAATACTTCACTTTCTCTTTCAGCCAGCTCTAGCCAAAGCAATAATAATAGCCAGGCAAACACCATAGGAGTTTACAATTTGTACTCAGATATTAAGAGAAAAAGTTCAGTGAAAGTGGTGGACGCTCCGGTAACAGTATAAAATTTTTCCAGTGGTTCCAGTAGTGGTAGTCGGCAGCTTTCTGAAGCAGAATAGAGGGCAAAATTAGCAGCGATACATAGATAATATGTAGATATACAATGCTAGGAAGAGACAAAACACAATAGATTATGGTAGCTGTGGTGGTTTTGTTGGCTACTTCCATTTTATAGAGCCAACTCTACCACAATACATATATTACAAAAGTGGCGCTGTTCTTCTTTGGTCTTTTCTCTCAAAATGATACAATGAATTATATTCTTGCTTGTGTTAGTATGTGTGTGTGACTGTGGCAGTAATTGTGCAAAATAACTGTTTAATATAAGGAGAGAACTACATATTATTATTACTGTAAGTACCAACATTATTGCTACCACTCTCGCAGTCATCATCATGATCATGATCATCAGTAGCAGTCTCTTCGTGAAACTCCCTTTATTTTACTAACACTATGCCAGACTTTCTCTTTTCCTTTCTCTCTGTATTTCTGTTTGAAACTGTAGAATTATAATAATAAAAGCTGACAGAAATAATAGTCGTCGTCTGGTAGTGGTAAAGGGAACGTCGCGTAGATAACTTGTGAGTTTTCAGAGTTGGACGGGAAAACAATGAAATATAATGCCTTAAAGAAACCCTCTTATTACTAATATACATACAAACAATTCAAATTCTCGGAGACAAAACAAGCAAAATAAACTATGTTTTATTTTTGTATCTGCGTATTCATATTGATCTTATATATGCTATCCTTTTTTCTTTAGCAACTAGTGGTAGTGGTACTAGGCTGTTGGTTTAGTGGTAATGATCCTATTTTCAGGGAAATTCAAAGCCGCCGCTACTACAACTCCGACTCTCTCAATAAGGTGACGACGTGAAATATAAATACGGCCACGACCAAGTTGCAAAAACTATTTTTTGCGGTGTAGGTGACTCCTATATCCTTCTGAAGCTTTCGTTACAAAGACAAAGACGAATAAAATTACACAGAAAGAACATAGTTTGTGGAACCAGAGAATTTTTATAAAGCGTTCTCCAATTTCTTGTAACACTATTCCAAACAGAGTGAGAATATTTCAGAAATTGAAGGTACGTAGCCGATCTTTTTTTGTAGGAAAAAGGTTTATAAAAAGATTTATCAAGATTATTAGTTTATTGCTGTTCAAAACGAGGGCTTGAATGATGATGACAACGATATGAGCAGATGCAAACACACAACCTTTATTAAAGATTCATTTCTGAGCTTTTCCCTTCTACTACGTTTTCACGTTTCGTAGTTTGTTTGTAGTAACCCAAGTTGTGAATAAAAATGATTGGACTTTATGTAAGCATTTAGACATGTATATAAAGTATATTTTATATTGAGTGAAAGAGCGTAAAGCTAAAAGGTCATTAGTTCCAATGGCACAATGTCACTTCAGTCCCATCCGCACTCACCACGAAGAGAACCACGATAAAACGTGTTGTAAAATGCTCACAGCTGAGTTGTAATCTCTCACTTCTCTAATCTAACACATATACTTATCCTTGTAACGCACGCATATTATATATCTTGTCATGTATAGTCCTCTGTATATTATAATATTTATCATAAAGAGAAAGCAAGACTACACTAAAAATTATGCCATTTAACAACAAAACCGCAAAGTCACTTGGGGATCCTTTCC
This sequence comes from Entomobrya corticalis, assembly GCA_034694325.1. NCBI lineage: Eukaryota > Metazoa > Arthropoda > Collembola > Entomobryomorpha > Entomobryidae > Entomobrya > Entomobrya corticalis. Next base: position 39,463 of record JAQFYG010000122.1, read on the forward strand.
TCGTTGAGATGTGTCACTGCCATTTTGCAGGATAGGTTTGAAATGTCAGAGAGGCATCGAGAGAATGGAGTAATTGTCCTCCTGGTTTTGTCGACATCCAACCAGAGAAAACAGTAGATTCAGAGAATGAGATAGAGTGAGTGGGAGATGGAAGATCCGCAAAGTAGTATTCCATCACAGTCACACACACGAAATGCACAAGTCACATGTAGTAGTAGTATACAAAAATGTTTTAGCGAACAGACACATGCAAAATGGATATTAAAAACAACTGGAGACAAAAGGAAACGTTCTATCGGCAAGAATGCAGATTTTCTGTAGATAAAAACACCATGTTATTAGCTTCAATTGAAACTAGCAAGCCAAATTTATTATCATTATTATTATATTTTGGCACTTTTTTTACCTTTCACCGTGTTTGCTAACCTTATTTCTAATTCTAACATTTACAAAGTCCAAACCATGCACATGCGACTTATACATATTTAAAACTGTCGTGGTTTTCTTCCCGTGTTGGCACAGTTACTTAATATAATTTTATTATGATAGGTGGTAGTATAGAGCAGAATGGTACACATGCCATACCATGCCATCATTATCCACGGTGGTTGCTCAAAACCATATGGCTTTAGGCATTCAACACCATGCAGATGCACCAGTGGAGCAGGAAGAGGAAGAATAATAAGACGGCTAGCGAACGCTACTTTCTTTCTTATTTCAAGCTATTTTATCAAGTTATCACATTTGTTCTACATGAAAATAGTATAAAAAGGAATGGAAGATCAGCCAGAAATTCTCAGAAAGACACTAAGCACATACATTATATGCACATAAGCTACAGCATGTCCCTTTTTAACTGGTTCAACTGTAAAGAACAGGACAGGATTACATTTACCACTGCACAAACTATATTTTTATGTAGGAGGTGAAGTGCAAAATGAGACGAGGCCAAGTTTGTGAATATTACATGTAGACACATTACATCAGAATAATATGGGCCAGAAGAAGAGAGATCCCATTATCATATCCAGGGGAAAAGGAGGAGGATGAACAAGAAGAGAAAGAAAGAGAAGGGACCAAAGATATTTTTAGATTTCTTCAAAACACACACATAATATAATAAAAGCTGTGTGCATAGACGAGATTGTCAGTACTACATAAGCACAACATTTATGCATGCTTACGACGTGCAAGTTATGTACTTGGGAGCAGAAAAGTAAAAATAAAAAAGTGCTGCGAAAAGAAAGGCTTGTTTGTTGGACCGAACTTTTTTATGACACCTTCTACGACAATTTTCAACATTTCTTGTTCCTTCTTCCCTGATATAATAGGTATATTCCCTGGGTGAGCTGCAGGAAAGAAGTGAGGAGCGTGCAAGCAAGTACTATAAAAACGGAATAAGAATGGAGAGAAATTTAAGTGAAAATCTTGGAAAGAATTTTTGTCACGGAGTCAAGATACCGTCACAATAACAGACTTTTGGTAGAGAAATGCTTCCCTATTTTTCTCTGTGTTCTATTGGTAGTAAAAAAATCGTTTAGAAAGAGAGGGAGAAAGAAACAGAGAAACAGAAAAGATGTGTAGAGAAGCAACTGTTACGTCTCTTCTCTTTTTTATCCCTCTTAAATGTGATGATGATGATGGTGCTTCTTCCTGTATGAAAGTAGTCGCTTTTCTCAGGCTGTCTCTCAATCCTTTTCTCTCTTTCTCTCTCCGTCTTTCGTCAAAAGGCAACTTTGCTTGTTATGATGGTTTTTCGTTTTTTGATGATAACCCGAGTGATCGTGATGTGATTATCACAACGACGACAGGAGTGTGTGGGATATTTGTTGAAGCTGATTTGAGACGGTACCTATGCGTAATATTTATGAAGCGTATATGTAGTGGTGGATTCGTAAAGCATATTGTCAAGTAACGTGTGTGTGAATGTGGTTTAAAATCTAACAATTTCCTTTTTCAACAATTCCACGTCCCTTTTCAACGAGTGCGTCAAGTGCGAGATTAACATTGAGTGAGTGAGAGAAAGAGTGTGTGTGTCTGAGCAAAATTTAGGTAGGTGCCTTTATGTATATTTTCTTTAGATGAATTCTCTCATTTTCCATTTCAGATTTCTCGTCCTTATGGAGATGGTTTTCTGGGATGATGATGGTGGTGGTCGTAATGATAACTAGTAGGGCATGGTCTGTCCTTTGCCTGATGTTGCCATTCATCCCTGCCAACCAACTACTCTGCAGCAACATCTTCCTTTCTTGAGGATGAAAGTGAGCGACACAGCTTATATGCTAATCTATGATCCAGAGGCGCAGCACAGGGAAAAAGTTGCATCGTTTTTCCCAGCGCTTTGTAGCCAACATATGTACATTATGAGTACAGATAGAAGCCAGTACAGTGTGTGGAAGATTTATCATAATAATAATAACCGGCACGGCGTGATGATGTTCCAACTTTTCATCAGATTCACTGAGTTAAAAAGACTACTGTAGTAACTGTAGTATGCAAATAAGGTGGTGGCAGTGGTGATGGGACGATGATGCCGTCGTGTTGGAAATGGAAAGCATATTTGAAAATTAAATCGCAAAATGCTACTGTTTATATGACAACATACATGTTTACTTATTTCCATGCAAAAAATGCTATTTCATTTTAAAAAGTCTTTTGTACAATCTATATAAATTTAGAAGGATGAAGATGGTCTAAAACTGAAAAGAATAAAGAAATATGGGCAGATAGAAAAGAGAAAATAGAAAGATGGGAAAGGAAGAAAACAGGAGGAAAAGCTTAAGGCAAACAGCAAACAGACTAAGGAATCTCACGTCTCACCCTTTCCACCCTTCTTTGCTCACTCATAAAAACGAGGAATCCATATCATATCTGGTGATTGCTAAAAGGAACTCAATATATTCATCAATATACACTATATAAGGTAGTACAATATGGAATATGATATTCTGCTGACGCTCCCTCTTCCCTGGCCACACACATGAGAACGGGGCAAGGAGACGGAGATGGAGAGAAGAAAACAACATGTGTAAGCAAGCACAAAAACGTACAGCTAGTGGTAAGTACCAGTGGCAGCAACAGTAATCTCGACGGGAATGAAGATGATGATCACAATGATGACGTCTGTGTCACCAAAAAAAGAATTGAATTGTCAGTTTCATTCTTTGGAGGCGTATTATTTGCTTGGTAGTAGTGTTTTTGTAGAAACTATAGGACCAGCAACAGTGCTTATCTTATGAAAAGAGGCAACAGCGGCAACTGCATCGTCAGCACAAAGAATAATATCGTAATACATACCCGGAATACATTATTTCACTTTTTTCACAGAGAAAATATTACCTGGGACATAGACATTCACATTTATACGTCTATTATTATATTTTGTTTGACGGAGATTTGCTTTCTATACAGCTAACTTGCTATTAGCCTATGCTTAAGTGTGGGAACGTGTTTTCCTGATTCTACCTTTTTCTTTTCCCCTCTTATCGTACTTGCATTTCAATTTTTTCTTCTGTTCATGAAAGTGTGGATATGAAATGGAATGGAAACAAATGGATAAATATACGGATACACGAAGATGCTCTCTGGAGCTCATAAAACCCCACAGTTTTCCTCAAGGAGGAAACTAGTTTTCTTCATAACTTTGATAATGTAGTCCGTTCAAGTGTTTAAGTATATAATACAATATGAATGAAACGACCCATCCACTTTTATATTTCATATGATATCGTCATTCTATTCTCCTTCATCTCTCTTCTCATGCATATTAAAGAACAATGAATGCAAACGCGGAAGAAAGGGGAAAGGATGAGACAGAAGAAACAAAAAGTCGTGTTGTGTAATATAATGGGCTTTCCAAAAGAAAAAAATGAGGAAGAATATGGAATATGGAGGAGAACCAGCTCAGGTGAAAGTAGAAAACAACTGTCGGATTTACTTTCGGCTTTTCTAGTTCATCTCTTTTGTACCTGCCAGGCATCCCTGTTAACAGTTGGAGGAGTTGTGATAAAGTAAATAGAACGCGGAAAATTGTTGACTGCAGTAGTTGGTAATGTCGTCATTATCGACAACTGCGTAAACAAGAAGACATGGAGATAAAATAAATTATAAAATCTCATTGGTTAATACACGAATGGAGTAAACTTAGATATGCTGAAATTTTGTTGAATTGTATTATTGTCAATAGCAATTGTTTTTGCTCCCATAGCGATGTCTCATGTGCCAAAGATAATCGGTACATCATCCAATAGTACGCAGCAGTGTAATATCTACTTCTTTTGTAAGTAAACATCACAATGCTATTACCATGTCTGCGGTTCAGAAAAATAAAAGGAAAAGAGCTCCGATGATGATGATGATGATGTCAGTAGCGCTTTGAGAGGAAAATTGGATTTGGAAGTGTCAGCAAATTCCCAGAGCAACTATGATACTATTTTCTTTTCCTGGATTTATTTTCTCTTCATTTTGATGTTATAACTTTTTTTGGCTCCAAAGACGTCCAACGGAGGGATAGAAATGTATGAAAAATTACAGATTACATGTCCCGTGCAAAAATGTGGCTGGACGACGACGATGCGACGTAAACGTTGACATCAGCAACAAATGGGGATCATCGTCAACATGATCATGATCTTGATAGGAATGTGAAATCACATCAGGAAAATGTGGAGATGTGGAAATGTCAAGTGAGCAGGATAGAAAACATGTCAGAAATTGGGATCTGGAATTACATCATTGTCTCCAGCCAGAATGTTGTAACTCATGTTTTGGAAGGCACGGCAAGAAACAGTTAGAAGAGGGAATGAGCAAAATAAAGTACTAGGAATATTTGATGTACTTAATTACGCTGCTTTGTACAAGTTTTTATTCATTTCAACAAAATAACATTTAGACTGCATAAACTTTATCAACTTTATGTAGTCAGCATAAATAATAGAGTTGGCTTTGAGGATACCACGATCAGATAGATCTTGGTAGCCCAAATTCCCTTTGACCTTTTGACTGAACAGAGGAATCAACTTTAAAAACGGGACCCCGGAATTCCTCATCGCGTCATTTCATCTCTCCCACAATTTTATTTCAATTTCGAAAGGATTTCAAAGCCTAACCTCTTGGACACAAATGTTCATCTGACAAATACAAGGAAGCTTCCACATACAAATTCACTTTTTTTGCAAACAGGGAAAAGAAAAGGGATTGTGTCATTGTCCAACAACGACACAATGCCTTCCAAAAAGCCAGCTTCTGACCTTATCGATGTAGAATATCAAATAGGCATACAATATGATTGCATTTTTGTATTTACATTTTCTTCTTCGAAAAGTATAGTATTGCTTAATAGCAACAAAAGAAAGAAAGAAAGTTGGAGAGAAGGAGACAGCAAAAAGAATGTTCTTCCGTCTGAGCGTGAAATGATAGACAAATAGGCTTCCTCCCGGTAAAGATCAATTGATGAGAGGTCGATAATGTTGATAGAATAAGATGGGATTTCTTTTCTTCTCATACATACAACATCTCACTTTCCCCTTTTCCGCTTCTTCACATTCACTGAATCCTATAAACGTTTCCCCTGCCTTTTAGTAGCCACACAAATTCTATAACAACAATGCAAACTTACGTACCGCTGACTTATGTAATACATCTATGTACACTTGTATTGAAACAGTGTCTGTTGACTGGTGATTTCATAACAAAAGAATAAAAGAACAAGGGAGAAAGGTGATAGAGAATAAAGATGGGAAGAAAAGAAAATGGTAGTTTGCTCAAACTGCTACAGTACCGCACTTTTGGAGGAGAAAAATGTAAGTCTCAGCAACAAGGAACGCACAAGCTGTTATTATCTCATGGTCCCCCTCTTTCTTTCTATCTGCCCTCCTTTCTGTATAAATACTCTAGTGATGATCATGATCATATTATGCCTATCCACCTTCTCTTTTTCACACACCAGCGACCACTTCTGTTGTACAGTATGCTCAATGTCTTTTTTGTCCTTTTTTTCTTGAAAGATTGCATTATGTTCTTGCGACCAAACTCGTCATTGCTGCTTACGTCGATGCTGTATCATAAAAGGGACGCTCTGTGTATCAGCGTGTAAAGCAGCGTTAGAGTGTAAACTGTAAGTAACTTTGTGTTTCTCGGAAAAAGAGTCAACAACTTGCTGTGCAGTTATAAGCTGCCTCGGTACAGTCGCAGTTTTTTTGTCCAAACTCTGAGAGAGATACGATAGTTACTACATTGTGATTTTTTGGAGAGATAAAGTATGTGTGTAGTGTAGTCACACGGACAAGACATCTCTCCATGACATCAAGATGATGGTACATTTATATACACTTTGTATCTTTAAAATAGTGGTTGGAAACGTGCTTCCTTAATAATAGAACGTATTAGGTACATCATAGTCATCACCAGCAGTCCCCATCATGATATAATAAAAAAATAAAATAAGGTGATAGGATGATAACGATGTCAAGCTATCCTTTTCTTTTGGCAGAAGAATATAGTAAATAAAAACAGTATAGTTGCAATGAGTCAGTATTTGAAATTGTATATATGCATGCAGTTTTTTGTTGTTTGGAGAGTTTATGTACCTTGAAAAGTTGAAACTAAATATATTGAGAAAAAATGTTACTACTTTGTTATCTTGAATCTTTCTTGCCAGAGAGGATTCAGGAAATTGAGAGAATTCTTTTTTTTTCTTAACAAGTAAAGCTCTCAGAGGTCATAGAGAAGAGAAAACCCAACTTTTTTTAGCGTTTTTCTCTTTTCTATCTTTTACCCTCTATTTAAAAAAATATATAATAATATGTAAGTGTATGTGTATGTGAGCATATTATTTGCAGTTTGATATTACTTTCCTTTCAAGAGAATCTGTTTTCTGATCAAGCAGCAGTTGTTTGCAAGAAAAATCCCTTTTTGTCTTCATTCACGCTGATCCGTCTTATTTTTTTATACCACTACTACTGTTGCTACTACTGTGTGTGTGCTATGCCAAGTAAAACGGTTTGAGTTTCTTGACTCGATTGAGAGTTGAGAGTGTGTGGGAGATAAACGATGCTTTCATTTTTACTTGTCGATTATGTTCTCATAGAGAGAGAGAGCTCCACTTTTACTTTAGCTCAGACTTTTTCAATATGTTTTCCGGTTGGTGTGGAGCAGAGAGAAAGTGAGAGGACGCTAAAGGGTACGTACAGCTTATGTTCTGATCCTGGGAACATGCACCTATAATGCACATATTTCCTTTGTGTATATTAAGCCATTAACTTTTGTGTAATATCTCGCATCACCACCATCATTACAAGTAAGTGTGCAAAGGCTTGTATGCCTATTCAAATGGCTACAGGGAGACGATCACGAAAAAAAACTGTATCTCGGCAAGGCTCCAGCATCTGATTGGATTCTCTTAAGCTTAAGGAAAAGAAAAAGCCGGTTATTGGTACACCAAGAAAATATGCTTACGGCAGGATAATTTACCAGAATACAACATCAAATTTTTGATTTTTGTTCAGAATTTAAAACAAGTTTAAGAATATGGTTTTGAAATTATAATCAAGGTCCTGTAAAACTATTGTACAGTTTAGTACATATTGAGTGGCAAATTCACTTTAGATTCGAAACCGGCTAAAAGTTTTAGTGTGACTGACAGGGCAATTTAATAAAACTAATGGCATGAAAATCCATAATATGCAAAGTAATAATAAAGTAGCTGGCAGTTATACAAGTACTTCTTGCAACTAAAACCATAGTATCACTTTCTTGACTGTATGTAGTCTTATCTTTGACATGTGCTTTACACACCAAAGCATAATGTTATTCTTTCACTTGACTATTTTTATGAGCCATCATAATTCTATCCTTAGGATTACATTGTGAAAATTACACAAAGTCAAAATCATCATCATCATCATCCTGTTTTCAATTATTCTTTGATCGAATTATCTTGTCTACCATAAGCTGCCAGCTATCCAAAAATACGGATTTCCATCGGTTAGTCAGATTTAGGCTACATCATTATTTTAAACGCAAAATTTATTGCTGTATTTTGGGCACGCTCGAGATAGCAGATTATTGCATTTACATGTTATAATGAATACAACAGATTGTCAATTTTCAGTGATGGATTGCATGGAGAATTGCAATCATCATTTGTGCTTCTATAATAATGCCAGTCATATTTTGAAATGTCAATAAATCCATAAATCGAAAATTATATGCTTTGTGGGTACGTGCATCAGTTTCTCTAATTGCACCAAAGTGAAAGTGTATCTGTTTTTGTTAGTCTGGTATTTTTTTTCGCTCATGATAGTCACTACAAGTGGAAGGGAATAAGGTACCCTCTGGGACTTTTGGAGTGTAGGCATGCATGATAATAAAAGAGCAGAAACATTCAGCGAATGTATGTGTCTGCGTACTAGAGAAAGAAACGAGATCAGGGGAATAATGGGCAGAAAACAGTTTCTCGTGGTTTTTAGTTGGTCCACTTATTTTGTTTCTCTTACTTTCTATCTCTTTCTCTCACTCTCTTTTTCGAGCAAGTAACTATCCATTCTGTGGCTTATTGGCTTCTACATGTACTACTTTTTTCCGTTTGGTTATCTATACGTACCATTTTATCTACTTTTTCCTGTTCTTCCAGGATAGGATGATGACACAGAAGTGGTGGTGAGAAGGTGCTCTACGTGCTTCTACTCTTAAATTTACGCACTTGCATGTCCCATGCCCATTTTATAAAGATGTACAACATTTGTACAGAACTCATACGATATGTTTGTATAATGTTTATGTAGCACGACAATGATTCCATTTTTATATTCGTGCATGATATTCTTTTTATTCAGCAACTTTAAGAAATATATACAATACCTACAAACACAGTCAAGTTTCATTTTCAAATTCGATATGCTTTATCTTTATAGGTATTTATGGATGTTTAAGTCTGCACGTTTGGCTACATTAAATATTGTATGCACAGATAAAAGTACGTTTTTTCTAGATAGGTATGCATACAAATTTGCATCACGACTACATAAAAAAGTAGCCACCTACGTAAGTTGACGTAAAACCCACACAGTCAAACATCACTTTGGCTATTTTGATCAAAGCGGAGCAATGTTATGAAACCACAATATCAAATGTTCTTGTGAAACAAAATCTTATTCTTGTAATAAAACAGGAATCTCCAAATATAATGAAATAAAAGCACAATTCTAATTCCTAGAATTTTTATTATGATTTGAATCTGTTGAAGAGGAAACATTGAAATAAACCACATGAACTGTCATTAATTTAAGAGCTGATGAGCTTGTTATTTACTACAAGGCGTATATGTATAAAATACGTGAAGGAATGTAAA